>BOPN01001274.1:20000-27500 GCA_017312705.2 Penaeus japonicus
TGAAGGTAAATTATGAGTTTCATCTTTCATGTGAGTGATTATTCTGTAGACAGGTTTCTTCTACCTATATGAGCATTTCAGATTCCTGATGTATTAGACTTAGTGTTCACCGCTCGATGAACACCTGGTATCTGGGCTCTCCCCCGCCCTCCCTCTCCCTCCATGCCAGCCACTTTTTGCATTTATCATACCTACTTCATGTTTTTTTCCAACTGTGAGCATATTGAAAGAAAACTGGTCTCCAGAACCTTATCAAAAACGCCTCAGGTTTGTAGCACTGCTGGCCTCTTTAAGCCTGTGCCGCGTGGGTGTTTTGTGTGTTAGGAAGTGAAATGCGCAGGTGTGTAAAGGCTGTTAAATGCTGACCATGACACGGTACAAATAGACGTGTGTAAGTGTGTGTGCGAAATGGGCAGCGAGAAACAGGACTTTCTGCCAACCCCGCCACGGCCGCTGTTAAAAACAAGGAGCCAGCGAGGGCAACAGTGCGTACGCCCCCGTGGGTGACGTTTGACAAAGAGATTACGATTCTTATTTTTGTCTAGGCGGGTGTGGTCTCGGTATTATCGGCCTGTCTCGTTATTGTATGGGTATGCTATTACGCCCTCTGTTACGCAAGCACTGCAGTCGGCGTTGCTGAAGCCTGGGAGCATGAGGCTACCGAGATGCCATGTACATCCTCTTGGAAGGGAAACCACGTGAAATGCGAGTCTTAATTTGTATTCGCATCGGAATGCGCAGCTTGGGGGATACGTTTCGAAAAACCTTCGAATTCCCGTCACATTTTGTCGCTTCGGGAACGCGAGTAATGACCCTGATGGCCATTGTTCACAGGATTATTGTTCTGCACGGCGGGCAGATCCAAAATCGCCATGCCATTGCAATTAGGGGAAATCATCATAGCAAAGAATATAATTTAAGAGCGGCTAATCATCTGTTTACTGGCTGTGCTCACCCCGAGAGAAATGCCCTCCCCAACCTGGCATCGCCTCAGGGAGAGAGAGCCAAAGCTGGTGAGGATGAGTCAGTTGTGGTGCGGTATGTCAGGGGGCGCTGTTTGTATGGGTGAAATGAGTCGTCGAGGATGCCCCTGAGGCACCCTGGGCGGAGGGACGCCCTGGGGAGCGCCGCACTGGGATTGAGTGGGGTGGGGGGTAGGGAGAGAGGGAGGGTGGGTGAGTGGGTGGTTCAAGTGGTTGATATCGCCGTGGGGGGGAAGTGGGAAGGGATGGGGGGGCAGAGAGAAAGGGACGGGAGAACTTGACGAAATGGTAAACACCTTCGGGTTGTTTACTGGTTTGCGAAGACTGTTGTCGTCTGTTGCTGGCGGGGGTGACAATAGGGTATCAGATCCTCGCATTCGCGTGTCTGTCGTTTGGGTCAGGTGCTAGTTTGGTACTGGGTTGGGTTCCTGAGTCGGTGAACGAATGAGCCGTGTTCAGCGCTTGCCCAACTGGCCGCCAAGTTGCGTACATGTGTGTTGTCAGGCAGACGGGAGATACACACACATGATTAGGTTGAGAGATAGGGATAAGAACACACCTTTATATAAACGAAGAAATTTGATCTGTCTACTCAGTTGTATTTACCTGAATGATAATCGTTATCATTAATATCAAGCGGCGTGCATGGTCCAAGCACAATGTGGCGCATTCTTAGGTTCGTCGCCTTGCAAATTTGATATAGCTTGGTAAAACAGATTATTCTCTAAGTCATGCATAACTGCAGGAAGACTCCAAACACAGACAGACACACTGCACGCACGATTGCACACTCATGAACGCATACACTCCCTGAATATTCACTGTTGAGCCCTCAGGTTTGCATGACTTTGAGCTCGTTGGCATGAAGTCCTGAAGAGCAGAGGATAAGTAACCAGACGAGGCATGAGAGGCAACGCTCTTGTCATGGGAGACCTCGGCCAAGTCTCCTTCATTTGCCTTGACTCTCGACCCTTGATCTTACGTTGCCCTCCTGCAACCTGGCCTGCAACACCCACAGTCATCGTGGTATACAGTGCTGCCTCTTGGCCTTTCCTCTCGCCCGGCGGAGGGGAACCTTTCATTATCACTGGACAAGTCCGGTGGTTGTTTGGGTTGCAACATGAGTGGACATCGTTGAAGGCTGCCGTGGTCCCGGTGCGGATGCTAGGGTTGGAATGGTCACATCGAAAGGGGGGTGGGTGGGGCGGGTCGTCAGATTCATTCTTTCTTCTTCTTTTCATTATTATTATTATTATTGTTATTCCTCCTCCTCCTTCTCCTCCTCCTCCTTCCCTTGCCCGTCACGTAGCCTCCCTGAGGGCCGAGCTAGAAGGAGGCGGCCCTTCAGCACGAGCCAGAGCGTCGCCAACTGTAGTCTGGCTGTGGAAGTTTATCCCTGGCGGGTGTTGGTCGACATTCCTTGTCTCCCCCACCCTCTCAGGAGACCTTGTTTCAGCTGTTATCAGGACCCAGTCTTATCCCGGGCCCTTCCCCATCCCAGCTACGATAACAGCTTTGTTGATAAGACGCCAGGCTGTCGCACATAACATGCCTCAGCTTATGATTCATGACTTACGTCTGATGATGATGAAGTGCTGTGGCCCTGTGGAAACCATTTGTATATGACATGTATGGTATTTGGGGGGATAGGTAATCGTGTACAGCGTTCCGAAATGCATTCTCTCTCTCTCTCTCTCTCTCTCTCTCTCTCTCTCTCTCTCTCTCTCTCTCTCTCTCTCTCTCTCTCTCTCTCTCTCTCTCTCAAACTCACCCTCACTCTCTCTCAAACTCACCCTCACTCTCTCTCTCTCTTTCCATTTTTACTCTTACTTTTACACAATCACCCATACTGTGCTCATAATTCAGCATGTTCTTAGGTCAGTGCATTTCTGTGACGGATATTATACCCCAGGGGCTTTCAGAACAACTATGGCTTTACACACACTTTTGAAATCCATCGAGGTCCAAATGATGACACTGTACAGTAAGGATGATTCAGTAACATTGAAATATAGACATTTGATTATATTATTCTTCAACTTTTCTAGCTACGAAACTCAGTATGGACACACACACACACACACATATTATATGTATATTTAATAAACAATATACATAACAATATTTATATATATACATATTGTTATGTGTGTGTATATACATGTATGTATGTATATATGTATATGTTATATATATCTTATGTATTATATATGTTATATATTATTTATGTTATATACAATATACATTTTATATATATAATATATATATATATTTATATATTTATATATATAAAATATATATATTTATATATATAATATATATATATATTTATATATATATGTATATATATATTTGTGTACATATATGTTATGTTATATATTATACATGTTACTTTTATTATGTATTATATATGTTATATATTTATGTTACACATTTTATATGTTGCATATTTTAAACGTATTGTCTATGTGTATGTATATGTATTTGTATATATATGTATTTATTTATTTATACATATATTTATATACATACATACATGTATATATACATTCATACATGTATACACACATATTATACATATAAATACACGCACACACACACACACACACACACACACACACACACACACACACACACACACACACACACACACACACACACACACACACACACACTACTCTAAAAAGGGCCGATCCAGTTATTTTGGCAACGATTGGAGCAGTGAAAGCGATTTTAAATGAAATGTAGAATTACTCTCCCTCTCCTCCTCCCTCCCACTCGCCCTCTCCCTTCCTCCCTCCCCCCTCCCCTCTTTCTCTTCTGTCTCTCTCTCCTCTCTCTCTCTCTCCCCTCTCTCTCTCCTCTCTCTCTCCTCTCCCTCCCTCCCTCCCTCCCTCCCTCCCTCCCTCCCTCTCTCTCTCTCCCTCCCTCCCTCCCTCCCTCCCTCTCCCTCCCCCCTTTCACCCTCCCCCCTTTCTCTCTCTCCCTCTCTCTCTCTCTCTCTCTCTCTCTCTCTCTCTCTCTCTCTCTCTCTCTCTCTCTCTCTCTCTATATATATATATATATATATATATATATATATATATATATATATATATATATATTTATTTACATATATATATTATATATATTTATATATATTTATATATATATTATATATATTATATATATTTATATATATTTATATATATATTATATATATTATATATATTTGTATGTATATTTATATATACACACACACACACACACACACACACACACACACACACACACACACACACACACACACACACACACACATATATATATATAGAGACAGACAGACAGAGAGATAGATATTTGTGTGTGTGTGTGAGAGGAGAGGGAGAGGGAGAGGGAGATTTGTGTGTGTGTGCGCGCGCGCGTGTGCGTGCGTGCTTGTGTGCGTGCCTGCCTTGTCTGTCTGCCTGCCTGCCTGTCTGCGTGCGCGGGGTCTCCCAGCACACCTTTCCCCTCGCCAGAAGAGGTTTCTTCCTTTTTATGGTTGTGCAGATTTGTGCAAGAACACGGCGCTGCGCGGCCGGGTTGCAGGGTGAAGTTTCACGTTGTCTCTATGGGTTGCTCGGTTATTTCAACGCGGTTCACAAACTCTCGACTTGTATTTCATTATCATTGAAGGAAGGAAACACCTGTTGGTGTTGGGTTCAAGACCGACTTAACTGCTAGCAACACATGCATGAAAGCTTCATGTCGCACGCCCACTTCAGTTGGAGAGCACCCCGATTCCGATAGCGCGTGGGTGGGGGGCTCGGGGTGGATTTTCAGCGCCCAGCGTCCCTCGCCTCTTTCTACCGCCTTTGTTTGTTTATTTGTTTGTGCTCAGGGAATTGTCACGTGGATTGTGCAGCGGCGGCGAGCGAGCGCTGGCGTTTCGATACAATGGTGGCGATCCCAGGGTGCGAGTGTGCACCTGGCTCAGTGGACACCTGCTGCTGAGGGGGTTAAACTCACCTGTTCGAGAGAATGACGAGTCCATTGCCCATTGTTTATCTGTCTCCGTTCCCTCGGCGCCTTGCTGCACAGTGGAGGAGGATGTAGCAACAGCACGGGAGAGCTGGAGGGACAGACAGAGGGAGGGTGGCACGTGGGGACGGCGTACCCCTGCGTGGCCACCTCCAGCCCCGCAGCCTCACCCGGGACACGTCTCGCTGGCCTTGCTGGCATTTCTCTCGTTACTTCTGCCAAACGCGTGTTCGCGCTGCTTCATTTGCCCGGCTGTTTCAACCTGCAAGTCAGAACCATCTTTTTTGTGTCTGGGATCTTTAGAAGTGTTGAGAGCTGTTTAGTCCTCGATTTCTGGGTTCTTGGCTACTGTATCCCGTTACTGGATTATGCAATATATTCGTTTGTGTGGCCTTCACATTTTGATATCAGATAGGCCTACTGAACACCAGACCCAACATACCTAGTCATGGCCTCGTGACCAGCTAGATACAAGAGCTTCTCTTTTTACATCGATATATACGTTTTGTTCACGTTTTATTTTCTCGAACCCATTGGTTGAGGAATTATGAGAATTAGTATATTTTTGTCTTGATTTTCTCTTTCTCTGTATATTTGAGCGCTTCATAGATTCCCTCACAACATTAGACAATCAGAATAACAATGAGAGAAAGTTGTTAAGTCTTTGACGTGCAGATGTATGGGCCAACGTCCTCGGAATCATTGGCAGAGGTGACATGGATTTAGAGTAGACTAGTTCCACGAGGCAAGATAAATGTAGGGCGTTGCGACTGGAGATCCAATCTTCGCGCGAAGTGATAGAGAGAAAGAAAGAAAAAGAAAAAAAAAGTCAAGGAAGTCAGATGACTCAGCCGCGAAGGTTATTATTTGTCGCAGGAAGTCAGGAGAAGCGCATCCTCTAGTGCTTTGTTTCCATTTGCTTTCGTCTTTCATGATAACCGAAGCAATAGGACAAGCACAAGAGCCGTTCCCTTTGACGCCCAGCGCCATTCGACTCACGTGGAGCGGCGCGTTCTCCTGGCGGGGGCGACGGCGGCCTGGTTGGGGTTTGGCATTTGGGTTGTGGGAAACCTTCCTGCCGCCGACCGGGCTTTTGTCATTCCTTTTTTTAAGGCCGTACTTCTCATGTCTTTTTTTTTTTTTTTACTTTGTTTATTTTTGTTCTCATTAAATTCCCTTGTATTGTTGACTCCATCGTAAACTGTATATGTATACTCTTTTTGTTTTTAATCCTTTGCCATGTTTATATTTTTATTGAATTCCCGGGTATTGCCGACTTTGCCTCGAACTGTGTATATTTCCCTTGACGTTGAATATACAATTTGACACACAAGTGCACCCGCGCACACCACCACGCCCAAAAATAAGCAGAATCCGTGCCAGCCGCCGTGACATTTTTTCCCCCGCGGAAACACACCAAATGTTCCCCCAGCCTCGTGACCTGGTCGATGGCAAGGGGGTGGGGTGGAGTTGGGGGGGGGGAGTGGGAAGAAATGAAGATATATTTTTTTTGCGGCGCTTGATTTAGAGTGCAGGGTTGGCCAGGTATCTTTTGGGGGGGTAAGAGAAAAGATGGGAGTTGGCGCACCGTCCTAATAGGCCTCGTGATATGCAGTAAGGCTCACTTTCGAGTGCGCGGTCGGTCCGGCTCCCTGTCGCACACATGAATACAGATGCCGGTGGTATGTGTGTGTTGAGGTGCATGTCATTCTCGAGGTTGGGATGCCTGGTGAGGACGGCGGGTTGGCATTGGCGCCACCCCTCCCTACATCAGCCCCCTCCCTCCCCTCTGCTCTCTCCTCCGGATAACTGACACTGGTACGCCCACCTGTGTGTGTGTGTGTGTGTATGTGTATGTGTATGTGTATGTGTGTGTGTATGTGTATGTGTATGTGTGTGTGTATGTGTATGTGTGTGTCCCCGTCACTGTTTATCTCTGTTTGTTTATCTGTCTGCCTGTGTCCTTCAGCTGGTGTAATCAAGGTAATCATTGTCCGTCCTTGAAGCATCACGCATTTGATTAATAAAACAGATCGTGGTTGGAAAAGTGAAATTTACTATCTCTGAAAGGTCGAAGAAAATGTTGATGAGTTCGGGTCTGACTCGTTAAGTTCGTTGCCATATATTTCCATCGGCAAGTAGGTTCTACTGACTTGATCCAAAGAAATATCCTAAAAGAAATACATTCGGGTTCTAGGACCTTCTCGTGGTGTTGTATGTGACCCTTGCGTGATCGCGAAATGGATCGATAATTTGGCCCGGGTGCATCAAGGACCGACGCACATGCTGTGTATGGCTGGCGGTGTGCACAAGCGAGTGCATATGCACGTGCATCTCGCAGCTGGGGCGGGGAGACATCGGCACTAGCCCAGCATGCCATTTAGACTCGGGTGCTGTCGCCTCCCACCTGTCTCCGCCTCGCCTACCCAGGTATACACCGGTGCACGCAGCGTCACGTGGTCTGGCCTGTGAGCCTGTTCCTTGGCCGCCATGTGCGCTCCGCAGCTCCTCCGCA
>BOPN01001274.1:32500-45000 GCA_017312705.2 Penaeus japonicus
TTAAGGGAAATCATCTTTCATGTGCAGTTCTGCGAACACGCTCTGCAAAGACACGTGGAGACGGGTGGAGTTTTCGGAGGTCGGCGAGGCGGCGTGACGTCACCGCATCTTGTGAAGCAAGGTTGGGAAAATGGATGAAGGCGCGACTGGTTCTCGGGTTAGATGCCGGACAGGAAGACGCGAGTTTCTCCGGGTTGCAGTAACGGGATGAAACGTGGGCGGGTGATACCTCCTCTCCCCTCCCCCTTTCCTTCTCTTCCTCCTTCGCCCACCTGGACCCCCCCCCCTCTCTCTCTCTCTCTCTCTCTCTCTCTCTCTCTCTCTCTCTCTCTCTCTCTCTCTCTCTCTCCCTCTCTCCCTCCCTCTCTCCCTCTCTCCCTCTCTCCCTCTACCTCCCTCTCTCCCTCTACCTCCCTCTCTCTCGTTCCCTCTCTCCCTTTCGATTCCTCTCTCTCCATATTTATTTATTTATTTATTTATTTATTTATATGAATATATACATTATGTATTGTACATTATACATTATACATTATACATTATATGTTTAGATCTTGTTATAGCAATTTGCCATCATGTTACACGTCTACTGAGTGTATAGCTGAAATACTTTATTTATGTCTATCTATTTTTTTTACCAACATATACACTCAGACTTGACGATAATTTAAAGGTCTGATATTATTCTGACTGTTCTGCGAGCCGTTCCTGGGAGAGGCTGCGGAGTCTGGCAGAGGTCTGGCTCTGGCTCGCTCCAGTGTATCTGTTTTTATCTGACAATGAGATACTATTATCATGTCGCCTTCCTTCCCACTAACGCATTAGGTACTGGATAATGCTTGATCTGTGTATTGCGTCTGTGATGACACTTACGATCCGATCGGTCGCCGTTAACTTGGTGGGCGTCGGTAGGTTCCTTCTGGAGCCACAGTGCTACGTCGATATCTTCGGTTTTGATCTTGTCTTTCTTTTGTTTTAGGTCTCATTGCATTTTCTGTGTCACGGTGTGTGAAGTTTGAACCTTGTGAGACATTACATGTTGAATGGATATGATATGCTTTTTTTTCTTCTCTCAACAGGTAACGACCAGGAGGGAGACTGCACCCTTCCGCCATCCCTCCACCGCGCCGCGCCGCTCCCCCGAGGCTCTCCGAGGTTTCCCGAGGCTCCTACGGCTGCGTCGACCGGCCTCACGTAATGTAAATAGGAAGGGCATCGTACCCCGGGCGGGTTCGTGAGGAGATTGGCGTAAGCGGTGTAGTGTGGTGTGAAAGGGCGATGTGGCGCGGAGGCGTTGTCAGGGCGTCGGTTCCGATCGGCCAGGGTGGTTTTGAGGAGGGTGGGTACTCAGCCAGCCTTACCTGTTGTTCGTTTTCCTTGATGGTGTCCTGGAAGAGTCTTTTTTTCTCTCTCTCTCTCTTTCCTGAAGTATTATTTTTCTTTGTCTTTCGACTTTTGTCTTAGAATTATAACGCTCGTTCGCCTTAACTGTGTGGCCATTACAAGGCTCTTTCGGAGAAAGAATGAATGCTACCTCTGTATCATCGTTTTTTTTTCTGTATTATTTCTCATTGCATTGATCTCGTTTTATGGTCTGGTGTGAATGGGTTATGTTTCGTTACAAAACGCCCAATGTTTAATCATGCCTCGTTGGTGTTACACCTGTTCCTGCACTCTAGATGTGTTAGCGATCCTGTCGATATTCCTGCAGGGCACCTTCAACCACGCTAGGTTGCATATTGGTTGATTTTTATTATCGAAGTGGTTGCATACGTTCGTAAAGAATAATTGAGTGCATCGGCTGCAATTCCTTGGTCTTTGTTCCCCCGACAGTGCAGCGCAAGCAAGACGCTGCCTTAGTTTCCTCTCATCTCGCGGGGGACGGCGAGGACGTGGGCTGTGGGAGCGGCAGCAGAGACGCAGCGGGTCATGGGGAAGATGTTGTCATGGAAGCCACGAGTACTGGGAATCGGCAAGCCGTGGCGTGGGCGTTCCGGGAATCTAAATCCGTGCAACCTTCCCGGGAGAGGGCAGAGGGCGCCGCTCACGCAGCTGCGGCGGTCCGCGGAGGAAACCATGAGGGGCTTGCGAGGCGAAGGTAGAAGGTGAAGGGAGCGACACCGGGGCTTTCATACAGTCAGGGTTTTTAAAGCCGGGGGGGCGGGGGGTGACCCATCGCGGAGGCGGCTTGGCGTGGGAAGTGCATTCGTTGGCCGTCGGAGTGGGAGAAAGGGGAGGGGGGGGGGAGGGTATGTGAGGAGCGTTGTGGGATGGAGGGACGTTAAGTCGCGACCTTGATTGAGCTTAAGGGTGTTGGGGTTTGGAGAGGGTGGAAGCTGAGGGTGTGGATAATGGCGAAGGGTGGGGACTGAGGGCTGAGGGAAGTCGTTTATCGTTCAAAGTGTAAGCAAGGGTGCAGTCTTAAAGTTGCCGTGAACAGGATTCGGAATGGGATGAAGAAGGCTTGTAGGTTAAAGATGAGGCTCTACGTGTGTTTGCTTTTGTTTTTGCTTGAGGGAGAGAAGGGCGTTGCGTGCAGGAATGGAGCGTGCTTCGTTAGCATCATTCAGTCGCCGCCTGACAGATTCCTCCTTGACAGGCTGTGGGACGTTGAGCACGGGTTGCAGAACTCGCCGGCCTGTAGGAGTGCCTACTGTTCTGCACGGACGGTATAACGAGAACAGAACCGTCACTAGAATGACGTGGACGCTGCGTCTGAATCTGTTGCGCTAAGCCCAGGGTGGTCCGGTCAAGGCCTGGTTCAAATTATAACGTGCTTGGGTCATGTTTAGAACATGTTGGAACTACCGGGTGAAGTCCACAGCACCAAATGCCTTGCTGCGATTGCTGGTATATCACGAGCTTAAGAGCGCATGGAGGAGGCAGGGAGATTCTGTACGTACATTCGCATGCCTTGTTTGTACACTCATGGGATAACGGGATGGTGCTCATGATAGACTTAATCTTTTCTCTGATTCGAAACATTTACTCACGTACACGTACAACTGCATGCACTCACCCCCAACTCTCTCTCTCTCTCTCTCTCTCTCTCTCTCTCTCTCTCTCTCTCTCTCCTTCCCCTTCCGCTTCCTTCCCTCCCTCCCTCCCTCCCTCCCTCCATTCTTCCCTCCCTCTACCTCCTCCTCCAACCCTCTCCCTTTCACCCTCCTTCTCCCCTCTCCCTCTCTTTTCCTCCTTCCCTCCCTCCCATCTCCCCCTGTCCCTCCCTCCCTCTTTCCCTCCCTCCTTCCTTCCCCCTCCCTCCCTCGCCTCCCTCCCTCCCTTCCCTCCGTCCTCGCTAGCAGAACTGTTCCCAATTCCGCGTGTGACTCAGCATGGCCTTTTACGCGTCCAGAATGGAGGAGGAAGAGGCCGAGGAGGAGGAAGAGCAGGACGAGCAGGAAGTGCGCGACCAACGTAGGCAGTGGTGTCGAGGCAGGAGGGAGAACGGCAGTCAGGACGGGCCCGCACTCGTAGGAGGAAGGATGGGGGAGGGGGAGTGGCTACCCTCCGCGGTCCCTCCGTCCCCTCCCTCCCCTCTATGCCATCCTCTCTGCTTAGGGTTTGTATGTTTAGGCCGCGCGATGGGCTCGTTCTGAGTCTAGGATGGTGCAATGGAAGGGAAAGTGTGAGTACGATACTAAGGATCGACCTTACTCGTGGGATAACCCCCCCCCCTCCCTCCTCCCCCCTCCTCCTCCATCTTGACAAGTCTTGCTGTCTCACTGGTGTCTAATGTTTCCACTTGCAATAGATCAAAAGTGGCATTCATATCTCATGGACCCCTTGCGAAGGTCGGTTAGGTACAACTGTGTTAGTCGCTCCAACAGGCTGGACCTCACGTTCTCATGGGCGCATGGGACACATAGGGACGTGAGTGTGGACCACGTGGCGCGGGACGGACCGTCTACGCTCAGCACATCTATGATTTCCCACTAGGGATTCTGAGGCCTGATCCCTCGCCCCATGATTATTGGCTCACCTATAGCTGTCAAGTTGGGATTCGTGCAACCATACACTGTATAATCTTATGTTATCCATGTGCACGGATGATTAAACTGGAATTAAATAGAAGCAGTTGGGTTCGTTCAGGTCTGATGTATTAAACAAGGCGAAGATATTTTAAAAATCATCGTACCAGAATCGTGCAAGGGCCGGGCACAGGTGTTCAGCCAAGGATGGGAAGGTAAAGGGTGTGAAGCCATCTGACATCCAGGTGAGCGCATGTTACATCGAAGGAGTTGCAAGGAGAGCAACCTGTATGCGAGGGAGGAGGGATTAAGCACTAACGTGTGTACTAAGAAAGCAAGATCCCCGTGAGGAAACAGATGAAGGAGGACCTTACTTGGAAAAGGATATTGTAAATCCCGGAATCAGATTTGCGTTTTTGGGGGAGGGGGGGGCTGCCTTTCGTTGACCTCGTGTTATTCTGTTTGTCTTTCGTGATAAGTGTTTGTGGTGCGAGCGTGGAGGGAGCCAGGGACGAAGATTAGGGGAGAGGGGACCAGGTACAAGGCGGAGGTACGAGTACTCGCGGTGAAGGAGTACACGAGCACACAGAGAGGTGAGCGTGCGGTGAATATTGGATAATCTCGAAGGGGCTGATTGAGGACGAGAGTGGGGTACGAGGATGTGGAATGGAAGCAGGATGTGGTGTAAAATAGGAATAAAAAAAGCAAGATGGGTAAGAGCAACGTAGGTGGGAATATGGGGGAGGACTGAAAGGAACTAGTTAAGCCGAGAGAAGCGAATCCGGCTATAGAGCAATGACCAAAGTAGGGAGACACGCTATTTGATTAATATTCAACGACAGAAAAAGGCTCTGAGGAACGTTCCCTTGGTGTGGCCCGCGAGGTATCCTGTACGTTCCGTCACCAGGAGAGTTCCCAAAGTATCTCGAACGTATGAGTGTTTGTATGCCCTTATCAACGCCGATAAGGTCTTCAGGGGGAACGTGGCAGGTGTGCACCGGAAATGGCGAGAGGGAGTTAACGGCGGAAGTGATGACTGACTTCAATTTGTTGTGTCCCGCGAAAGTCCTTTGCATCTGTGGCGGATCTCGGGCTCGGGGAAGGCGATTCAGCCGAGAAAGATTAACTTCAAGTGAGTGATTATCGTCTGCCTCAAAACAACGCCTTGGGCCGAGATGCCGCGTGACCACAGTTGCAGGGTGCAAGACACTTTATTTGTTTCTATACTTGTTTCCTCTTCGTTTCGACGAAGAAGTGTCGATGACGTGACGCTAAGTATTTCGTGGGATTTCATTGGCTGGTAGGCGATGACGCATTGCTGACGTCATTGGACTCTTGGAGAAGTCATGGCGGCTGGATACGTCAGCTGTGCGCACGTGATGCCCGCGTGGATGTTGACTTCCTATTAATATAATTTATTTGGCCTGTTTCTTTTTTCATCCGTCGTCCTAAAATATCGGTTAATGCGCGTCTGTACTAGGCCTTTCAGAATTGACGCGCAAGTCGGCCAAATATACGACGTAAACATGATAAAGGATGACCAAACTTAGAGAGGAGTTGCCAGAAGGCGCTAGATTCTCTCGAGTGGAGCAGGATTGCGTAGACATAAGCGACGTCGGCCAGAGTTCGTTCGCTATATCTGGTCGTGATCAGCTGGTTGGCGCAGTTACTGTCGAGACGTGGACTAGTGAAGAAGGAATACTCGAGCCTCTCCAGTGGATTTACAACATTTTCATCTGTGCTTATCATATATAGTTCAACTTAACCAATTATCACAGTGAGTGTAAGTGTCTGAACAAGGTTTACGTAAGATTCTCACCTTAGACGTGAGTCGAAATGATCAGTGTACAAGTGATAGCGAAAAAGCAAGAGTTCCACAAAGTGATCGGTGTAATTGAAAGTGTACCAGAGTGATCCATTGTTGGAAACCACGTCCGTTATGGTGTTTTTCGTGCGTGGGCCAGCGGGCTGCGTCTCTCTAAGCGGTGGTGACGTGTCGAGTGATAAGTAGGCAAAGTACATACTGACCCCATGCTACGGTATGGGCCAGCCCCACCACGTCCCTCCGAGGCCCAGCCGGTCATCGTCGATAATGGTGGCTCGCGGCGGCGGCGGCGGCGGCGTGTGTTCATAGCGAGTGCTTGGTGGGCCTTTGGAGGGTGGAACCACTCGCTCCTCCACGGTGGCCGGTCAGAAGGAGAGGTGTATCATGGCGTGACCAACAACGGGAAAGTTGACGCGACGTCGACGTTTCAGCCGTTCGTGTATCAGAAGAACGATGTTGCAATACGAAGCGTTCCACTCTCTCTATCTCTGACGCTCGCCTCGCTGATTGTATGTACCTTTTCTTTTTCTTTTTTCTCTCTCCTGTTCAATTGCCGTCGAAGTTCCCAAGCCCAACTGTTCGAATGCGTCACTTTCTCATCTTGAACGTTCACCGTCCAAGCCGAGTGAACGCGGCGAGTGCACTGCAATGTACCCACCTCCGCCCCCGATGTTCCCAGGACACCCCCCCCCCCGCCCGTCATCCCTCCCTCCCTCATCCCTCCCTCCCTCCCTCCCTCCATCCCTCTGATCCATGAGGTCTGTCTGTCTGTTTCTTTCTAGAGACGCTGCGCCCCTTCTTTGCCCATGGTGCCACGCTATGGCTACAGTGAAAGGGTAATTGCCGAGAAACGCAACCCTTCGGCAGTGCTTAGCGGGTGAGACGTAAAGAAGCCTTTTGGCAATGGTATAAGAAAAAAGGAAATAATCCTTAAGAATAGGCAGTGAAAAAAGTGTTGATGCACTGCTTTTGACTATGGCATTGATAATTGACATATGAGATCCACCTTTACGAAAAATAAGGAATTATAGTTTACGTCATGTAAGAAAACGTCGACCACCATCGTGTGTGTCCTTCGGATTCGATGCTCGAGCCGAAATAGGCTACACGAGATGGTCTCAGAAGAAGGATAAGAAAGGTAGTTCATTGGCACACTGGGACAATAACGCTGATACGAGGCGAGTCACAGGAAACTCGGCCGGGTTGGAAAATACGTTCCGTAGACTCGAGCCGCGTCAGTAGCAGCGCCAAGTACGAACCCTCTTTGTGTACGTAGTGCGTGACGGCAACGTGCCAGCAGTGACGCAATGTGTGGCAGTGATGACGTACTGTGATTATACGTTTTGTTGTGGCAGTAGTCAGTGATAGCAGTGCACAGTGGTTAGTGGACGTGAGTGGACGCCAGCAGAGCCGCCTCGACGACGGTGACGACACTTTAAAGGCGAGGCAGCCGAGCGTGTTGCTGCCCCTTGATCGGATGAGAGATAACGGCGCTCGTTCATTTCGTTGGTGAAGAAAGCGAATCGGTGAAGGTACAGTGGAGATGATTTGCGTGAACCAGTGATGGAATTATGGAAACGAGCACGTGACAGTGATGCCGCAGTAGAGCGAACAGTCACGAAAAGTCGTTTATTATTGGGTTGTGCTTAGTCGGCTCGTGCCGGGAGGGAAAGTGATAGTTATCCGATAAGAAATAAGAACAAATTTGTGTAAGAAACATGAAATTGTGAGGCGCAGAGACGCACGGTTGACGGTTATGTTACTTTAGTTAGATAATGTGTATAGAATAACTTGTCATATTTTGCAAGGCGTTACTAAGTGCCGCCGCCCACGGGGCTCACCTACCGAGACTGCAGATGCACATCCAGTAACGGAAAATTAAACGGTCAGTGTCGACCACATTGGGCCAATGCCAAGATCGATTGTATGGCTGTTAAAGGCACGATGCTTTATTCGTGGGAGCTTTCCTAGAACTTCCACCGCCGTTGTTTATTACAGAGACGCTTGTCGGTTGTTTATCCTGTGTTGCCTTCAAGGTTGAGCAGCAGTGGTGTGGAAGCCGGGTGATGAGTCTAAAGCGGCCAGATAGGAGATGGCCGGGGCCGGAGTTCCATTTCTCAAGACAATCAAAAGGCTGTGGCCGTGGGCGCGCCGAGGCCTGGCTGCCGTGTTGCGCCGTGGGCATTGAGAGTGGCCAGCCATTATTGCTCGTGAATAGCCTCTCCGAGAAAAGTGGAATTCGCCAAACTGAACGTGATCACTCAGAGGCACTCATCTGAGATGTGGGGAGGGCACAGGGGAAAGGGGGAGGGGGAGAAGGAGGCGAGAGCGGCTTCAGGTCAAGGTGTGATGTTTGTGAGGTAGCCAGTGCAGGAGCGTGAAGCCTGAACTAGGCACTGAAAAGATGTCTCCGGCTGGTGCAACAGGTATGGGTGTAGGCAAATGCCCGTAAATTGAGGACACGTGGCACCTGGATCCCTTTGTGCCTGGCCGGATGCTCCCTGCAGGATGAGGATACGGAATCGACGCGCATAGACCGTTTTCGAGCCTGGAAATCCACTCGCGGGTACGTCACCGACACACACATGGCGGTCGGGGTGACTCATTCAGCGTCCTGAGGAAACGGTTGTCGATGTTGTGTGTGCATGACCTTGTGAGTCAGTGTATTTCGCTGGAAATCCGTCCAAATAGGAAAGTTCATTCGGTGATAGGTAAAGTGGCGTTCACTAGTGAACACGTTTAAGGATTTCATTCGTCTGCCCATTGCCGGTCTACTAATTCTTTCCTCTCTCTCTCTCTCTCTCTCTCTCTCTCTCTCTCTCTCTCTCTCTCTCTCTCTCTCTCTCTCTCTCTCTCTCTCTCTCTCTCCCCCCTCTCTCTCCCTCCTCTCTCTCTCTCTCTCTCTCTCTCTCTCTCTCCCTTTCTCCTCTCTCTCTCTCTCTCTCTCTCTCTCTCTCTCTCTCTCTCTCTCTCTCTCTCTCTCTCTCTCTCTCTCTCTCTCTCTCTCTCTCTCTCTCTCTCTCTCTCTCTCTCTCTCTCTCTCTCTCTCTCTCTCTCTCTCTCTCTCTCTCTCTCTCTCTCCCTTTCTCCCTTTCTCCCTTTCTCCCTTTCTCCTCTCTCTCTCTCTCTCTCTCTCTCTCTCTCTCTCTCTCTCTCTCTCTCTCTCTCTCTCTCTCTCTCTCTCTCTCTCTCTCTCTCTCTCTCTCTCTCTCTCTCTCTCTCCTCTCTCTCTCTCTCTCTCTCTCTCTCTCTCTCCCTTTCTCCTCTCTCTCTCTCTCTCTCTCTCTCTCTCTCTCTCTCTCTCTCTCTCTCTCTCTCTCCCTCTCTCCCTCTCTCTCTCTCTCTCTCTCTCTCTCTCTCTCTCTCTCTCTCTCTCTCTCTCTCTCTCTCTCTCTCTCTCTCTCTCTCTCTCTCTCTCTCTCTCTCTCTCTCTCTCTCTCTCTCTGCCTGTGCCTCTTTTCCTATGGTACCAGTCTAGTCTCAAGGAAGGAAAATAATGGACCACGATGGTAAACTTCATCAAATTCCGAAGCCAACTCCTAGCAACTTGATCCCCACACGTTTGAATCTATTTCTTTCCTTCTTTCACTCTCGCCTTCCATCCCCGTCTCTTCTCCCCTCTCTCTCGTCTCCATGTCACACGCGGCGCCGTCGTGAGATGACAGTATGTCAGAACGGTCGCCGAGTGTGGGATCCGGGTGTTTGTGCAAGAGTGAGAGCTTTAATGACGCGAGGGCTGGCTTATGTCTTACAACACAGTAGTCATCTTGTTGTGACCATGGCGGGCCGAGGCTGCTGCTGCTGCGGTGTGCACCCTTCGTGTGCCTCTGCTGACTGTGTCGCCTTGCTCTTATGCCCTAAACATGCTGTTCGCCCGCCTGGAGCAGCGACAGGCGGAGCGGAGCAGGCTGGGGCGAAAAGGCGCGAGAGATTCTTGTCCCACGTTAGAGCTTGGCCGGCGAGGATCATCCTGCCGTGGGGAGTCGCGGATTCGGACGTCTGGAATATGATAATTAACTGGAGGGATTCCTGGAAGAGAGCAGACACGAGCGCGGAGAAGGCGGGGCGTGTGGGATCGATAACAGGTCGTGTGGGTCACGCGCCTGCCGACCCTCCCTGCCACGCCGACACCTCAGCTACACCGATTCCGTCCTCTGCCATGCTAACGCCTCAGCTACACCGATCCCGTCCTCTGCCACGCCAACCCCTCCTTGCCATGCTAACCCTTCCCTGCCATGCTAACGCATCAGCTAAACCGTTCCCATCCTTTGCCACGCTAACCTTAGCCACACGTGGCAAGACCTGACTGCCTGGTCATTTGGCCGCCTCTGACCTCACTCTCCTTGCCCCTCCACCATGACATGCCCTTCTATCCCGTCGTTCCCCTCACTGTCTCGAGCTACGCCTTACAACACCACACGCACAACCGCCCTCTCCTTGCTTGCTCGCCGACGATGGCTAGCCCCGCTTGTTCAGGAAGCAGCCCAGAAACGGCAGTCCCTTATTGCAATTGATGAGTGGCGCAAGAGTGCGTGTTGGCAGATTGGTATGATTGCGCGACCACATTACCTTGCATCGTCCACCAGGTATATCCTCGCCTCATCCACCCTAACAAGAACTGGGATGACACTAGGGAGCGAAAGCTCTCCACGTACGACGCCAGGGGAGGCGAAGTCCAAGCTCTATTTATTTGTCATTTCAGTTCAAAGGGATCTCATTTCTTGCATATTTTTGCATTTTATATTATCATTTCCAAGAATTACTCGAATGTACATGGATTTGCTTATACATCCATCCTTATATATATATTACATACTTTCCTCCCTCCTTCTCTACCGTCCAACCGTCCTGCCTTCCTACCTACTTACTTATCCTTCTACCTCTCTAATTACCTTTCTTACCTACCTTCTTACCTACCTTCCCCCTTCCTTCCCTCTTCTCCAACCCTCCTGCCTACCTACCTACATACCTATCCTTCTACAACTACTTACCTACCTTCCTTCCTCCCTGCCTTCCTTCCTTCCTTCCTTCCTTCCTTCCTTCCTTCCTTCCTTCCTTCCTTCCTTCCTTCCTTCCTCCCTTCCTACCTACCTACCTACCTACCTACCCACCCACCCACCCACCCACCCACTTAACTACCCCCCTGTGTGTGTATGTATTTATGTTAGAGATGTTGTACATGTATGTATAGTATATATGTTATAGAATGTGTACATGTATATATGTATGTATGTATGAGTAGAATTTAATATATATATATATATATATATATATATATATATATATATATATATATATATATATATATATACACATACACATACACATACACACACATACATATATACATATATATATACAAATATATATATATATATATATATATATATATATATATATATATATACATACATATATATATATATATATATATATATATATATATATATACATATATATATATATATATGTTTATGTATATATATATATATATATATATATATATATGTATATATGTATATATGCATATATTTATATACACACATATATATACACAAATATATATATATATATATATATATATATATATATATATATATATATATATATAATTATGTAAATATTCATGGCTGTCTGTCAGTAAACTCCAGTGTACACACTTAATCGAGGCATTAAAATACTTGCACATGTAAAATGTGTCTTGTTAATGTGTAAAGTTGCACAGGTTGACCCTCCAGCAATTGATGGCAGGGAAATACATCCAGAGCGAGCCAAGGCGCTGGTGCGTCCGCATGATGTGCAGGTGACGGCGGAGGGTGGGCACTCGTGTGCGGTGGGCTGGAGATTATTTCCCACCGGTGGTTACACCAAATGTCTCCGCTGTAGAAAGTGTTCAGCAAGGCCTCAGTTTCCTAGATAATTGCCTTGTTGCTGAGCCTCCGTGTAGAGCCACTCGCTCTGCGCTGGTTTATCTCGTGACTGATTTCCGATGTCGAAGCGTCAGCAAGCAAGAAAGGGGGAGGGTCATGACCGCGCAAGTCTTTCCGGGGTTTGCACGAGGAAAAAGAATAAAGGGCGAGTGAGTGAGTGTGAGTGCGTTGCACGTCGCACTCAACTGGGGCGAAGTTTACAATCACTTTCCGAAGGATGGGTCAATACAAGTCGGTCGGCCGCCTGGGCTTTACTCAGGCAAAGTGAGGGTGTGAACTTCCCGGACGTTTGTCCTCTGAGTCACGCAGTCATGGTGCATGAGGGCACCGTGGGGGTTCAGGGCGACCTCTTGCTAAATATGCAAATAGAGATATTAACAGATCAAAATAGCCTTTGCCCCGTGAGCGCAATCTTTAGCACGTCTCTAGCAAGGACGTGCTCGGAGGTCGCCTCTGCACGAGATTAGTCAAAAGGGTTATTATTTGCTGGCGCTGTTACTGCCACAAAGGGGTGATCACCTATCTGCCTCGTCATCACCCATCATCATCATTATTAATATCATTATCATTGTGGACCATCTTTACTCTTTCTTCTCTGTTCTTTTCTCTCGTCTTGCTCAAGCAAGGCGTTTAGCAACTGCGGTTGTTCTCCGTGGTTGGCTGCTTGACAAACTCTTGCATAAGTTTTTCCCTCGTTGTCTCGGTAGCACGAGCGACGTGCGAACGACAACGCAACGCCAGGCGCTCAAACGTCTTGTAATATCGGCTTGCTTTTAC
>BOPN01001274.1:57500-60000 GCA_017312705.2 Penaeus japonicus
TTAATCAAGTTGAAGGTAAAAGCCATTATAGTGGTGACTGGACGAACTTAATGTGAGTAGATGTAAGTAAATAGAACTGGTGTATATCCAACTAACTAAATGCACAGACAGCACAACTTTAGAAACAAGGATGTGACATTACAGTTGTTGCCTATTTCAAAAATAGATACAAGGAATGTCTGAGCATTGGTTTACAGGGAGACATTATGTAGCTTTCTGTATTTGAAAACCTCTTGATACATCTGTATGAAGATTCACTTTTTTGGTAGGAAATGGAAAACTAAGAACAGAAAATTTAATTGTGTGACATTGTTATTGAATAGATTAATTATATTGTCCAAAAATTAGATTTCATGATATTGCTATGCCAATATATTTTTTCCACTGCCTACCTGTCACTTGAATGTAAATGCTTTTAGTAGCAACTTACCATGTTTTCCTGTTTGCAAAGAGTTAATAGCTGATAGAAAAAAAGAAAGAACTAGCACTCTAGTGAAGATTTCTATTTTATGATTAGAGAGTGCAAGTAAAGATTAGAAAAATATTGAAAGAAGTAAGGGTGTTGTATCATCTGGGAGGGAAGAAGTTACTCTAGGATAGTATGCGTGTGTGTGTGTAGGCTAGTGACAATGCATGTGTATATGTAGTTTAGAATAAAGCTTTGAAATGAGATATCATATATTCTCATGACAAGGTTTTTTATGAGTATACTAGAAGGTTTACTCAGTGTACTCTTTGTTCAGGAAAAAAAAATTGAAGACCATTTAAATGATTCATTGAAATTTCATTTCATTCATTTCATCATGTTTGTGGTCAGTTAAAGTTTGAGTCATTAATTTAACAATACACCATTTTAATTAGTTCATTAAAAGTGACTTCAATCAATGGAGAAAAGTTTTTGCCATTATACTTTACTCTTTCATGTCATGCTTCATCCAAGGACCCAATTGCAAGTATTGATAACATAATGTTTGAAGTGAAAATTATGGGGATCATAATGGAAGTGAAGGTAATAATATAGTTTAAGCTTGAAGATCATTTATTAATTATGAATTTCTTTCTGACAGGTTTTACATGCAGGTGTGGAGGCCTTTTCTGCTCAGTGCATCGCTACAGTAATGAACACCACTGCACGTTTGACTACCGCGAACATGGAGCGGAAGAGATCAGGCGGAACAACCCTGTGATTAAGGGTGAAAAAATCCAGAAGATATGAAGACACCACTAGACGGCCAACAGTCGAGCCCCACCTCACCCCAGCTTAGGTCGCTAACAATGAAAGAAGAAAGGAAGTGAAAAGAGTCGTTAGATGACTTGGATCATAGGGTGTTATGGTCATGTCAGGAGTTAACAAGTTTTGATTTTTCCTTTTTCTTCTATGAATATATTTGGAAATAGGCACATTTGTATACTAGGGTTACTGTAATATTTTTGACAGGGGATCTGTCTGCAGTGATCATGCTGGAATTTTTGAGTTGTGTTGGTTGGCTCTGCTGTGTTGTGTGTTTGTGTCTGCGTGGGGGGCTGTAGAAACTGTTGTTGCTGGAGGTCCCGCCACTTGTGTCTAGCATTACCTCATCATTTCACTACTGTCATCATGTCATAACCATTACTTTCATAGTCATATCTCATGTGTCACCATCACCCCATCGACTCGGCATCCTCATCCATCATTTCACTGTCTCATCATATGTCGTCTAGTATGTAGGGAAAACTTACCTGACGGATGCCTTGGCACAAGGTCTTGTTGGGCAGAACTCATATACTGCGTCCTTGAAAAAAAAATAAGAAAAAAATTGTGGTGTTCCTTAAAGGGCAGATCCACTACATGAAGTGTACTTGCTCTAGTTAACTGAAGGGTAAAGAAGAATAAGTTTAACCTGTGTAACAAATGTATGATGCCCACTTCTGACCCTCGCAGCCACTTGCTGTGCGTATCTTCAGATCCGGACATCGCCCTCCTGGGTCAACAAATGGCCTTAACTCTCCATGCCACCACGCCACTTCTCCAAGTACCACCTGGGCAGGCCACTGAAACAAAAACTTTTGCTCGGAATGGTTTGTGGGATTGTGTGTTAACTGGCGCAGCCTCCTCAAGGTCTGTTGGCCCAGTCGAAGTGATGCCTTACTGCAAGTGACATGTGAGCCAAGGATTCTTTGATCCCATGTTATTATGCACTTGGACTTAACATATAGATGGGCTTTCAAGCCTTTTGTACCAAGCGTATTAAATTAATAATTACTGCAACATTTGTAGTGGCTATGAGAAATGGACAAAAAATGAGGTAGCCTTGTTTGTATGTGTGTGTATGAATGATACTTACCTCTAGGGCAATTGTGTTAGCATGTGTGCTATTACTCTTATTATCATAACTTCAAATGTAAAAACAGCTCACTTACCACTTGGGATTCTTATGGGGAAAATGCCTCTTGTAGGAACTTGTCTGTCCTTACATCAGTGTCTTTATATTGATTGAGCTATGGGGGTTTCCTTTGTTTA
>BOPN01001274.1:87500-90000 GCA_017312705.2 Penaeus japonicus
ATGTGAAAAAGAGAGGAACTACGAGACCGAGTATCATTTTCCGAGGAATACGTTTTGTGCCAGCGCCATCTAGTCTAGGCAGGATTAAGCTTGATTAATAAGTTACATAGATTAGTAACCAGGCTGAGTGTGAGTCATCTCACGACAGGACAAATTGCTCCAAGGTCAACGAACTCTCGTTTCAGGTTTTCGTTCTTGGACAAAAAAAAAAAAAATGTGGTAATGATTTAGCATCGTGATAAAATGAATTAAGATAATTACGACATAGTGTTATCAGTGTGTAAATAGAGTTATTAAGCATTGATTTGATAATTATGATATGGAGAATGATCGCAGTGAATGTTCATCTATCTGGGAAATAACACGGCACCCGATCATGTGAACTTCTTTCAATAATTAGACTTTAAAATTGCATAGTCACAAATTATAGGAGTTTACTGCATCTCACAACTATCTCGTCTAAATCTATTCATCTTTACTCATATTCCTATCTATTTAGGTATCATCCATCTACTTTGTTTTGATTCTTTAGAAATTAATTCTTCCTTTCTTCTCTTTCTTTCTTGCACAGGGTTGGTTACGACGCACCTTTCAAGTTCTGGAACCGCCGCAACGAGGTCTGGTTCATCAAGAACTGAGTCCGCTCGAGTCTGTTCCATTAAGAGAACACAAAGAACCTCAGGTGCTTTGTGAAGGTAAAGAACGGAAACAAAAGAACGACGGAAAGCGCAAAGCACCGACTGTTTTCGGAAGACTTAATTAATGATCTTCATTGCAGCATCTGATTTCATTCGTTTATTTTTTTTGTTAATTATATGTTGAAAATAATTTGCGTTCGATATGTAGACGTTTTTTTGTTGGATGAATAAAGTACTATCCATATTTTGTGCGTTTTAAGTAACCAAAACTATCTTTTTCAGAGGCAAGAAAAGATATGTATTGTTGAAAACATAAAAGTTAAGTTTATCACTCTCCTAAAATTACATATAATGAAAAGGATGTAGAAATAAAATATTATATATACCAAAACTGAAGAAAAGTCTTACTCAGTTGCAAATGGTATTTTTTACCCGAATGCACTTGAACTAATGTCCTAGAATATCAACTTTAACCATAGACAAATAACCAGCATATTGAAAAAAAAAACAAGGACCATCACATTTACTGTCACTTGCTCCGTGGCCTTTAATCGTGAGCATGTTACTTGTACCTGTTGGTACCTGCCGCCAAGGTGTGTCATCCTTGTCAATGCGCTTGTCATATGTAAGAGCACTTTTGGCGTTATTAAAGCACGATCATTCTTCGTTATACTCGTGATTTTTTTTAGTATTTATATATGCGAGTATTGCATGATGATTCCTTTGAAACTTATCTACAGTACTAATGAGGTTTAAGATGCGGATATGCTTTAATACATGAGGTATAAAAGTTTGAATTCCACATTTAAATCTTTACTTGGTAGAAGAAATAGTGATGTTATTAATTTCCATGCAAAGAAAGCTCATTTTATTTCCATTCAACAATAAAGGAAAAAAATACGCTCGAACCACGTAGTTTTGGTAAATTACACTAAATGCTCTTGCATGTTTCTAGATCACACGGTTTGTTGCTAAAACCGATTTCATATTTATGTTTGTTGTCGGTGTTTCTTTTCATTATCTGTCTATCAGATTTTAGATCTATTTTACTACAAATGTGATACAGAGTTTTTGATATGCAGATATGAATGGTGTCTTATGGTTTCCTTCTGTTGTCAACTGCCTTTTGCTTATTCAGATTGTGAAAGTCTTTGTGCAGGCGTCAGGCTGCGATTCAGCGGGCCAACAGCACCTTCGTTTTGCTTGTTGGTAGTTCCGCCACCGCACACTTTCATACAAACTCATACACTCACATAAACACACTTACATAAACACACACACACACACACACACACACACACACACACACACACACACCTACACACACACACACACACCCAAACACACACACACACACACAAGCCCGAGCGAACGTGCGCATGTAAACCCAACGCTACTGTACCTCTGTTGCGCCAGATTCTAAACGAACAGAAGTTTATTATCAACGCTGTCTCCGGGAGTCGCAACGCATGTCGCCGTGAGAATACATCGTCCCAGGAGACAATGAGGACAAGGGATTTCGTAACCCAAACCTTTCGTGAAGAGAAGAGCAAGAATAGCCTTCAGTCTGAGTTCAATCCGCAACGCTTCGTGAGGGGAACCGCAAGAATAGTCTTCAGTCTTAGTTTTTTCCCGCATTTGCCATCGCCGATCTTGAGTCTCCAGGTAAGTTCGATCCTCGAGTCCTTCACAATCCGAACGCGTTTCAGTGCTTTGTAAATCGCACCGAACTGTAATAACTCAACACGAAAATCATTTATGAGATTATGAATTAAGTTGAAAACATCTTTGCCTACGTTATCGAAATCTGTCTTCAGTATAAGTTGATCTTCACTCTTCCGTTCCTAAACCCGTGCATCATC
>BOPN01001274.1:95000-100000 GCA_017312705.2 Penaeus japonicus
AGAGAAAGATAGTGCATTGCTTTGCTAACGAACATGCGCTCCCCCTAAAGGTAAAATTGATGTAAAATGATACGATCTCCTCTAACTATCGCAAAGCTCGCCTGACCGGACCTCGAGTCGCATGTCAGTAATTATCCAAAGAAAGACGCGGGTGAGGTTTTCATGACCAAGGCCAGGGGAGTGTCCAAGGTCAGTGGCCTTCATGCTCTTAACGGATTATTGACATGGCGGTAATGTGTAGCCAGCTCTCCCGGCCTGGCAATTCCTGAAGGCGTAAGTAAAGATATCGCGATAGGCATTCGTGCTTAGTACAATGCAAAGGGAACTGAAAAAGGTAAATATTCATGAAGGTCCTCTTCCTCCAGGGTTGGGTACGACGCCCCCTTCAAGTTCTGGCATCGCCGCAACGAGGTCTGGCTCCTCAAGGACTAAGGGCCAAGTGCCATCGATCGCAGAAGACGGCGCGTGTGGAGCTGATTGCCATACGAGCATCGTGGCCTGGATAAAAGTACGCAGAGTAGGTATGTCAAGCAAGTCAATTCCTGACTGTGCTGACCCCCCTCAGCATGAAAATCTGTGTCACTGCACGAACCTCTCTGCAAGTGTTGAAATATCAAGAGAAGTTTGGATTCTGTTACCGAATCTGTTCACTTCAATGTTTAAGTTTTGATCAACAGTATAAGTGGTCACACACACACACAGATATATATATATACATATATATATACATATATATATACACAAATATATATACTTGCATCCATAAATATCTATGGAACTAATTGCTGCTAATTTGCCTTCTTATAATCAAACAATTATTTTACTTCCTCAGTGTACTGATCTTTCACACTACGTTTATTCATACAATCCCTTTCAAATGTTGAAAAGAGCAACATCTGATCAAAAGATGCAATAACATACGAAACACTAATGAATAATATAGTCTTAAGTCATTTCCATGTTCAAACTTTCCTCGAGTCCTTTTGGCATTCGCCTCTTTACAGCACTGAAATGTTCCTTCGATTATTTTCGAAATCAGCTTATTGCCTTCCCATTTGACTTACCCTGATGCAGAATTGCTCCTTTCAGAGTTCTTATAAAATATGGATATGTTCATTCTAGATGGAGGAAAAGGGTTGTAAAAGATATAGAGTTCAATGCAATATAGTGTGCTATGTGCCCTGTATACAACCTATCCACTATATGTTATATACTTCAGTATACTTAAAGGTGTATGATAATCTCTTTTTTTATTCATAACTATTTCAGAGCATGTTTTAATATTTGTGGCATTGTGATGTTTTTTTACTGTTACGTTATCTGCCTGCATCGGTGACTGATGAATAACTATTGTTTTGTAAATCATTATTTAACTAAAATACAATATAGTATTAGTATTGCAATTCTTTAAATCTCTTTGGACTCCAATATTCTTTACAAAATTGTTAATCTTACTGCGCTGCTCTAGTTATTTCCTGTTAGTATAATATGTTATATTAGTATAATATGTTAATAAATATGTTAGTAACATATTTACCAGATTTTATTGTTCAATTTAGTCCGCTATTTAACACCACGATTATGTATTTTTATAACACCATGTAATAGCACATAATAAATTTAGAATACACATTAACATAGCCATATCTTTGTTGCAACTTTCCTACATATAGAGGATTTGAAATGTTGGACAACCACAGCGTAGATTATTGTCAGATTATATATTGCAGATCATGGTGACTTAATTACTTTGTTATATCACGTTATTCACTTACGTGTTTTTAACGACGTTCAAAACACCAGTGATTGATGACTGAAATATTATATAATTCACTTAAAAAATATAGTCCGTAAAAATAAAAGCAAACAATGAAGAGTTTAATAATAACAATAATGGACGTGTAGATAATTAAACATACATATGTTAATGCGAATCGATATCTACACACGTATGCGTTATTTTTATTTATCTGTAATAAATAAAATTGATAACCTAATCATTACGCAATTGGCTTCCAACTCCTGTCTGAACCCAACTATTACGCGGTTGCTGGAATCCTGATTATTTTCGGTGATACGATGAAAGCCATTTAATTTAAGCCCAAGATAAACGAGACACTCACATCATAGAGGCTTGATAAGGAGATAGACTTCGAACTTTCTCTTAATAACAACAAATAAAAAAATAATCTTTGTACTCAAAGTACATCTAAGATCAGGACATTCCTACAGGAGTGACGTAAAGCATTGGACAATCGTAATAAACGTTATTATTATAGTAAATGATAAAGCAAGTATGCGCATGTACCTTGGATCACTAAAAGAGGTAGAGAGAGAAAGAGAAAGAGAGAGAGAGAGAGAGAGAGAGAGAGAGAGAGAGAGAGAGAGAGAGAGAGAGAGAGAGAGAGAGAGAGAGAGAGAGAGAGAGAGAGAGAGAGAGAGAGAGAGAGAGAGAGAGAGAGAGAGAGAGAGAGAGAGAGAGAGAGACATATATATATATATATATATATATATATATATATATATATATATATATATATATATAAACATGCATATATATATATATATACTTCACTCGTTCGCTTTGTAAGCTGTCCGAGACTTTCGAAACCTCTCGATCGCCAGTACAGCGGACCCCATCTGTGTGACTTCATCTAAAAATTCCAAGAATATCAATTGCCAGAATTTTCGCTTTACTTTGGATGTTGGATTTACGTATTCAGTTCGATTGCTCTTGCTGAAAGATTTAGAGTTAATGACAATTAGAAACATTATGATATGAACATCTTAATTTAATGTATAATTGTAACACATGTTGAAAGGGTGTGAATGAAAACAATATCACGATGCGCATCTCCCATTGTGCAATCATTCAATAAGGCAGTATACCAAAGGCCTCTACCAGGGGTTTTGTTTTCTTTTGCATTCTCTGTTGTGGCGGAAACCTTCAGACACATTTCATTGTTTAAATTAAACCCGCTTTGTGCCTTTCAGTTATAGGACCTTTCTGTGATTTTTGCTTAGTTTTATTTTTTTCCTGTACCACGTTTATCCATCCTATAATAAATGTATTTATCGATGGATATTCTTTATTATTATCAATTCATCAAACATCGATATCCTTTCAAGCTTTCGTTTATATCTCTTTATAATACAGGCAAACAAACACAAATCAATATTACGTGAATAGTATCAGGAGCCTCTTTCGATTAGCAGAATAATGGGCGCTAGAACGAAGAGGAATGTTGCTGAGTTTGCTATTCCAGCTGCTGTACGCTATATATATATATATATATATATATATATATATATATATATATATATATATATATATATATATGTGTGTGTGTGTGTGTGTGTGTGTGTGTGTGTGTGTGTGTGTGTGTGTGTGTGTGTGTAGCTTTACCAGTGTGTGAACCATAAGTTTCGATTCATGAGTCATGAGTCGAAGCAAGCGGCTCACACACTGGCAGCGCCGAATGGTGAGTGGAGGGACTGTGCATTCATCCCTAATACCTTCCATATTCATCTGCTAAGACATCCAGTCGTATTGTAAGTCCCTAGCACGCAGAGGACATGACATGAACATGCCGCGTTGGGAAATCTAGAAGCGGTGTTCGTGTCAAAAGCGTGGCAAAGTCGTGGAAAGTATTGAAACAATCGTGGAAAATCCGTGACACTTGGGTAGTTACACGGGCGAAAAGAATCATATTTTTACTGTACTTTTTTTTACCAACACTTCATAAGAGCTTATTACGTTTGGAAAGTAATATTTATATTGGATATATTAAGCATCATTGTCCTAGACTTGGATTACAAACCTTTTTAGGAAAACATGGATTCTCTGCTGATTTTGAGTTTGTTTACCTTTTGGCGGACTTTTCGAAGGAGAGTGAAGTTAAATGAATGGTAAAAGTAGTCAGGAACGTAAAGTTAAAGTATATAATTATATGAAATATGTATACATTAAATCTATATGTATGGTATATTAAAGCTACGCATATATGTACAGTATATGCACACATAAAATAAGGAAGATCTATACGTAAACACACGATCCCTCTCATCCCGTTTGTTTTGATCGTGCGTGGAGTGAATTACCAACGTTCATGAAATGGTTGTCAATTCTTTAACTAGGAACCAGTACAACGACTGATTCATACCAAAATTGAACTATCTTTTGTTAGTGCTACCTATGAATGTAGTTTCCCTTATGAATTTGTCGTTTGGACAGAGCCATTCATCCGAAACATGTTAACTTTGGAACGGTAAAATACCGCCTTCGTGACATGAACATGACATGACCACGACACGCAGAAAACGTCCCAAAGTACGGCTGGGTGTATCCAGGATGAACACAGTATCCTAATGATGATGTAAGTTGTTTTAAGAATTCATTTTCCATTGTTCATCTCTTATCATTAGGATCTACATTTATCGTTCGCCATTTGTACACTTGGTAGAACGATGTTGTGTTTCCTGATGCAGTCAGTAGCAAAGGCTGCTTGATGACTGCCCATTGTCTCACTTTACTCACGAGAAAAGAGAATAAATGACCCATAGCTCCTTTCGGATGTATTTCTATACTATCGAAGTCTGGAATGTTCTAAGGATAGATTCCTTTGAAGGACGTATATTTCGATATCAGGACCAGTAGCCTGTTATGTAGATCTCTTTTTCCACCATAGGCAATGCTTCTACTCCAAATGAACCATTTACTGCTTTAAAATTGAGAGCTCTCAGAGTTATTGCCCTTTTGAATCATGCTAATGCATTGGTACTAGATTGTCTTTTCATTACATTTCAATATGGCATTTCTTTCACGACGAAGTTGCTTCTGATCCTTAATTAAAAACCTCACATTTATCATATATCAAGTAAGCATTCCTAAACTTCCCTTTAATGAAGAACAATGTGTCCCGAGAGCATACCTTCCTTTAATGCAACAAAACAATGCGACGCAACGGACATTATTACACATTGGTATATATCTCACAGGG
>BOPN01001274.1:115000-132500 GCA_017312705.2 Penaeus japonicus
TACAGTACAGTACAGTAATACATACAGTACAGTTCATGCATACTGTAAGTACAGTATATATATACTGTAAGTGCTGCTCAGTACAGTTTATGTATACTGTAAGTACAGCACAGTACAGAACATACATACTGTAAGTACAGTACACTGTATACATACTGTCAGTACAGTACAGTAAAGCATATACATACTGTAAGTACAGTACAGTACAGCATATACATGCTGTAAGTACAGTACAGTACAGCATATACATGCTGTAAGTACAGTACAGTACAGCATATACATGCTGTAAGTACAGTACAGTACAGCATATACATGCTGTAAGTACAGTACACTACAGCATATACATGCTGTAAGTACAGTACAGTACAGCATATGCATGCTGTAAGTACAGTACAACATATACATGCTGTAAGTACAGTATAGTACAGTATACACAGACTTCACATAGTAAAGCCATAATTTTACTTATCTATTGGTAGTTACAATGGTCAGAGCAGCTTGATGACACGAAGGCGATCTGAGAATCGCAATTACTGTCAGGAACTAAATAGTTACGGGGGCAAGTCCTAGAGCAGGGGGACAGCTGCTCGCGTCTCCCCTGGATATCGCCCAAGCGCATAAACTGTTGTACAGTTCATAAGCAAAATAAGTGACATTTAGCCTACTCCATTATGATTATCTTCAAAGGCAAAGAGCGGTTTAGTGTGCGTAGCTATTTGGGAAATTCCCGGGTATTTTTTTTACGAGACTATGGCCATGAACTTGGTGAATAATTTTTTGATATGAATATGATCCAATATAAGATGCTTCTCATATATGGTTGCAATTTTCATACCGTTTGCAGCTGTAATGATCTCGGTACATTGAGTTCAACAAAAAGAGGTTCAGAGTAAAAAGTTTATACATTAGGCAAGTGTGGTCCTGTTCCTTCCGTTACTACTTCAGTTCACATTTTCGATTATATCTTATACCAGTAATAAGTCGTTGCGCGCGTCCTTGTTCATAGTTTGCGCTGCCGATTTTCGTTCAGCTTTGAGGCTCGTTTCATTTGCGTTTCAGGCTACACACCTTGCCATTAATCATAAAGGTAGGAATCTTGGGAACAGATTCAGCTCCTTGCATATTTTAATTTGCAAGAATTGATTCGAGTGACTGAAGAAAAGGACTCGTTTCTAAGGCTACTTCGCCCACAGGGATTCGAAGAGAGGAAGATTCCGAGTCTCAACTGGGCGTGCATGGAGCAGCAGAGCAGCTCCTCAGACGCTGATCAGATGGACGTCTTCTTCAAGCTCTTCGGATACCTGGGAGGCAACAATGATCAGGGTAACAGACCTATCCTTTTCCGTGTACACTGGAGTGGGATCACGAGAATAAGTGGATTTAGGGGGGGGGGGGCTCAAGGGATCTGCCGCGTCAACATCAAAGATCATTGGCGATTATAGAAGAAAATGAGGGTAACACATCCTTTCGCAAACAGGTGCTAGGATGAATATGGCAGCGCCCGTGAGCATCGAGTATCTGAAAAACGATACGGGCGTTGTGTTGACCGGATGCTTCCTTGTCGAAAAGAAGCACCAGACGCAGCCTCCGGTACCAACTGATTCCAACATCAAGATCAAAGTGCGACCAGAGATGAATGTCCTCACGAGGTAAGATATATTTGTGCAACAGGTTTACAAATTAACATGGATAAATATTTCTCCAATTCATTAACCTGATCGCACTCCGTAGGAAATTCGGCGGGTATGCAACTTCCGACTCGGTTTGGCTCCGAGAGACCGCTGCCCTCAAAGCAATTCTCACCGTGGCTGGGAAAGCTGTGCGCTCCGACCTCATGTACTGGTGAGTTAACCGTTTTGACAAATCACTCGAGATTTTCGTTATTAATCAGAAATTTTTTTTCGAATATTTGATATTGGATAGTATTTCATATTTCTTTGCAATACTTTGGATTTTTTCCCCTAGTTTGGCCGTTTCCTTTAGAAATTAACGGTTTGACTGGCACACTTTAGTGATTCAAATTAAGCCAGAGTTATATGTAGGACAATTTTTTACATAAAAAATAATCATGTTCCCCAGGAAGTACTTTTCTTACAAATTGGCATGTTTATGCTATTAGCTGTATTCAACATTAAGTTGATCCGTATTTACATAAATTTTGACTTTTTCAGGAATGCCTACGATGCACCATTCAAGTTCTGGAATCGCAGGAACGAAGTCTGGCTCCTGGAAGCTGTTTAAATTGGCAACCGTCGAATGGATTTATGAATGTTTATTGGCAATTAATGAAGCTGTTTAAAATGCATTTAGAATACAATTTAAATTTCAGTGTTTAATTCAGTCACAAGAGTACTTGTCAACTCAAAATTTCAAGAAAAACACCAATAAGATGAAACATGTATAAGCAACAAAGGTGACCCATTACTTTTAGCATTTCGTCTTTAATTAAACTGACAAACAGTATGTATTATTTTATAAGATCCTTAACAATATTCAATATTTCTGTACTTAAGATCCAACTTTTTAAAACAAGACAAACTCCTGCTTATCAACACCAAACACGCTGAATGTTCGGTATAATTCTTATTTCTTTAGGATATAGTAAAGAGGAAAATGAAACGCACATATCACCATTCCATTTATACTGATGCACCACTACTTGTAACAACACAGTGTTTACTAGGATGAGGCAGGGGTAGTTACAGTAACCGTGAGCACATGACCGCTCTCTACATGTCAACCCACTTCTTGATTATATAACACATTTTTCTTCCGATTTTAAATTTATAAAGAATCTTTTTTTTTTAAGCATTTAAAAAGGAAATTTCCTAGAGAAAAAGGGATGATATTTGAGAAACGCTAAGATTAGTTAGGAAACCCCTGAGACCCATGTGAACCTAAGAACAGCAACACCTCCCTGAGCATAAAATTATTAGTAATATAAAGATAGGCCACTGGTAATGCTTTACAAGTTACTGTGCCACCACTCCCTCATCCTTTACCACAGCGATAGGAAAGAAGACATGGCTGGTTTTGCACCTTGATTTTTCTTTTTTTATGACACTGGTTTTCCCTGGATTTAACTGCTCCTGTTCTGTGTTTATTGGGGGGGAAAAAATATATCTTGTTCAGCTGCCACCCGTTATTCTTGACTTCTAAATGCAGCATAAATGAGATTAAAAGCGAATCTAAACCAAATAGTCAAACAAACATCTATGACCTCGGAAAAGCATCTTTGTCTGAGAACTAACTGGGTTCTCGCGCGGGATGTTACTAGTGGAACACGCTCCCACTAACCGAACATTTGGCAGCAAACCCTTGGGGGAACCATCAAGCCAAAACAGATTTCACACCTCTACACCTCAAGCACAACTTGCACCTGTATGTAGGCATTTTTCGTAAAATATCTAAAATGCCTTATGAAAAGAATGTATTAATGTGTATATATAGATATATATATAAAAATCATGCATGGATATTTTGATATGGGTAATCATGTACATGGGGTCACTAATAACCAACAACATATTAAACTTCACACTGCCCAGAGGTTTAATGGAATTCTCGAAAGTACAATCAAAGCTACTCTATCTATTACATTCTACAATATTCAGTATAAAATAAGTAACAATATTTCCTTATAGTCTGGTCAGGACATTTCAAATACTTTACCCATCAACTAAAATTCGTGACTGTAAAAAGCATGAAATACCAATTCAAAAACGCTTTCACAAGGCCAGTGGGAGAAGCATCTTACATATATATGTAGCAAACAACACACTACCACACTTGAGAAACCCAAGTTAATGTGTTTCATGAGGATATATAATAAATATTAAGAAATGTGTGGCAATCATCAAATGAATTTCAGAATACAACTCCCGTAGCCCCTAACATACTGTGTGACAGGCAGAACAATGTGTAAAAATGATAAAATAGAGGACTAAAGCATTTTACATGCACGAAAGGGGTGACAGAAATGCGTCAAGTGGGAGGGGGAGGGGGGGGGGAATCAATTCTCTATGTACAATATATAATACAAGTTACAATGAATCAAAATATATGGCAACAAGGTATCCTTCCCCAAGATACATGAAAGCCACGCAAAGTACATTGCTAATTACAGCCAAAATTAACCAATAAGGACCTACCAGAGAACCTACTATTCGAGCCTAAATTTGTGCAGACCATACAGTATATCACAATAGTTTTACAAATCAGGATTTACACCTATCACAGCAAAAAAACAACAATTTGTACAAAACTTGTCAAAGGGCAGTCTAGTGTGTGACCCACATGCAATGTTATGATGATGCAGATACCTATGACAACATTACAATGCTAGTGAAACATGATGTGGTGATGACAAAGTAATAGTAATAGTAATTTGTAACTATAATAGTAATAATAATCATAATGTAAAAAAAAATGATGATATAACATTAATAATCATAATAACCTAGAAAGAGACAGAATATTAATAGTGCTATTAACATAGTCTTAATATCAATATGTAAAGAATAAAGTAAATTAAGAGAATGCTGAATATCAAGAGCGGAATATAATCGTCACACTGACACTATCAATCCAAGAAAAAATATTGATCAATACATATAAAACATGGAAAAAAGAAGGAAGAACAACAAATGACAATGAAAGACCTAGGAAAAAGGGAAGGTGTTACTTCATGTACAGTTAACACTCACGCTTACATGCACTCTTTTGGGGTCAAGTGCCTGAGAGACTCGTTCGTTTTTTATCAAAATTAATAGTTAACAAAATATCATTTAAAAATTGATATCAATAACAGTAATATTTGTACTAAAACATGGGCAAATGAGCAAAAATATAGAATAAAATTAACCTAACACCTAACATCTCGGAAAGATAAAAAAGAAAAAGGACCTAAAATTGTAACCCTAACACATTAATGACTAGTTAAAACCATAACTATAAATCTCTAGTATTATCACTGAGCATGATCAGAAACTAAGAAGAGGACCCGCATTAAAATAAATTCGTACATAACGAATTTGTCATATAACTATCAATCATCCAAAAAATACAGCTGTCATCCATACACCCTCACTCCATTCTACAAGAGTGAAAAATAAATTAAACATTAAAATACGCCCAAACCTGATAAGCAATTCCATTTCCATTTTTCTCTCAGTATTACATGGTCATTCCCAATACCTGCACATTTCACGGTATCAAACGTTGCAATTGCTAACCAAGTTGGACTGCAAGCACCCACCCAGCTCCTAACTTTTGCCTATCCACGTGTCTCTGACCAATCCATCCCACCCTACTCCTACAACCTATCCCACACCTAGCCACAATATTATAAAAACTCCTCATAGGCAAAGGGGCATCAGCCTAACAATTTTCCTAACAGCAAGCTAAGAGGCTCCAATGCAAAAGGAGATTTCCTAACTGCCAAATGACTTTGTCGAATACTGTAGCCTATCAAATAATTTGCCTACCTCATACTGTCATTTGACTGGGCCTATCACAAAAATGAGAATCACTTTGCAAGGTGACATTATTGGAAACTTCTTGTGTCTGCTGACACTAAATTTACTCTTTCTCTCTCCCTCTCTCTCGCTTTCACACAATTCAAACAGTGCAATTGTGTATAACAATTCTTTTCAAAGCTAACATGATAATTATTCTCTCAAGTCTTGACCCCAAATAAGCAGTAAGGTGCACAGGTGTGTATGTTACCATAATTATCGGTGCATTTGAGGGTTACATTATTTTCTCCCTAAAAATCATACAATATAATGTTAGTAATTCAAATTCCATATTGATGAGGGTATAATACACAAGTTTGATTAGCATTTTCCCTCATAAACCAGCCTATGTCGTTTTCAGTTAATGGCGCAACTATCAACACTGGCATGCAATGTGTTCACACAGAGAGCGAACAAATAAACCACTTGACTGTCAGGGGAATATTCCAACTTTAAGGCACAGTCTAGGACAAAACAGACAAGAGCTCCAAAAAGGGCGACAAACTTCATCCATATTACCAATCTAAGTTAAGATCGTACCAAAATAATACTCGAAAGCCATGGTTTGACTGCCTGTTTGAGCAGCCGGCAAGGAAGAAAAATAATATGTATTTTTATATTTCCCTTTCATGAGGAAATTCAAGATATTAGAAGGTTGTTTTCACAATTTTGGGCAGCTAGAAATGGGCAAGACTGGGGCTACACCAATACAATTTTATACATCAAATAATTACATAGCTTTCTGATAGTGCCATGAGGGTCAAAAATCATTAAACTGCTGCTCCGTGTCTAGTCTATTGCCATTAGAATATTACTAGTGAAGCCTCCGATGTTAAAACCTCTTGGCTCTAGACGAGGAGTGCCAGTTTACATTTAAAATGAAAAATATAAGAAAAAAGGCAGGCCAAAACTATGTACTTGTCACTATACAGAACCAACCAACTCCACTTTTAGGGGTATGAAAGCCTGGGATCATTAGCTCAAACTTCTTTACCAATTGTTTTTAGGTTGTGAATTCAGAATTTTTATTTTTATTTCTTTTAATGTTTACTTGTAATTGTTCAATGAATATCTTTAATAAGATTCTTGTCTACATCAAGACGGGGGAAGATCATGGGGAGAAAGCTTACAACTGTCCCAAACTTTTGACATTTGTTTTCCAATTGAAAATGTGTTGCATGGAATAACATCTCTTAGCTGGTAAAAGAGCTACATACACCTAGGGTAAACCTTTACTTGTTGCAGTGTAGCTATACATCCACATTGTACAGTGGTAAAAATATATTTCCAAAAGTACTCCTCTAATCTTGTTAAAAAAAACAACTTTGATACATGTACAATGTCAAGATTTACAAAGGCCAAGAGTAAAATGATGTACCCCTAAGTGGAGCTAGCAAGGCCAACATTTGCACAACCTTGTTGCCCTGTAGCCAACTAACAAGTCACCATTACATTTGCAAGTAGTAATTATACTGACATACTTAGGGCATGCAAGAAACACTGCAAATAACAACACTACTGACAATATTTTGTCTACAGATACACCAAACAAACTGCTACCAGGGTTGCCAGAGACAGTAAGGCCACCATGATTCTGAGGTTGCTACAATCCCAAGTACACATGGATGCACCTAAAAAAAGACTATTAGCTAGTAGTCTGACTGCCACTGCCACCCTTACAAAATTTAAGATTTCAAAAATGTTTAACCCAGATACGTTAAATTGCCCCTAACAATGAATTTCCTATCTGCCCCCGATGGATCCCTAAATCAATCCTATTTCAGAATAAAAATAATAAATGCCCCTCACTATTAGCCCATATATCAAGTTTTATATTGTCTAAAATATTCTATCATGTTCAGCCCCCTAACAAGAACCAAAGAGTTGACAGTGTATACAAAGATGATATGTCTATCTCTGGAAGGTGTCTGATGTAAGAAAATGGTCTCAAGAATGTACTTAAACTTCGAACACTCTTTGGCTCTTAATCCTAATAATTTTGTTTTGTTTTTATAATGTTTACTCTTCAAGAACCTCTATACCCCTTTTACAACAAATGAAGCTAAGGGTCCCACTTGATATTGTTACTAAACAACGTAGTTCTTCCCCTGTAACATGCCCCACTCATAAACATCATTTTATCAGTAACATCTATTGCACAGCATGTAACCCATCTATCAATGATTCATGTGTAAAGACTTTCAAGAGAGAAAAAAAATTGTGATATTTAACTTACTTTGCATAACAGTACAAAAAATCAAAAAATCACTATGATCACAGTCGTTTCCATTAAGTCCTATGTGTGCACTGGGAAAACAAATTATGGTTTACCCTGAAGCAGCAGGATCTAAAAAAAAAAATACAAGAATTATAAAAAAGTAGACAGAATCTCATACAACAGTGCCAAATACTGTAAGCAACAAACTGGCCTAACCAGTGATATGAAAAAATTCTGCCAGGTCCTAAAGCTTCAGATTAAACCAGTAAAGCACAGTACAACAACCAGCCTGAGTACCACTTAGTCTAATAGTCTGTTTACAGCTATTGTATTTATGTAAGCAATGATATCCACAGAGCTCATTTCAAAACTTACTTGAGAAAAATGGGGCTCTAAGAGATTTGCATGTGCTAACAGAATTCATATTCCTGCTTTATTGTTTCTCTACTTTGACAAAGGTGATTTCCTTGACACGTAAGTGAAGTCGTATGTAGCACCATATTAGTAATGTAAGTGTTTGGGTCATCCAATACACTGAGGACAGTGGAAGAGCCAGGCTGGTAGATCTACTGCTGAAGAGGCACACGCTACCCCAGACCTTCTACATCACTCCTGCAATACAACATCCTGCAGATGGATTCTGGCCCACCTTGCATAGATGAGAAATAATGACAAAATACTACATGACCTAAACAACAATGACTTGTGAGAAATATATATGGTCATGGATACCATGATTGGCACAAGGAAAGACTTATTACAAGAAGTGATCATGTAGAAAATAAAAACTTCATGTATTTACATATCTTACATAATACAAATCATCACTGTACCTACATACAAGGTTATGTGAAATACGTGACAGGAGAATGTAGCTTGAATGGGGCAGCCTCTACATGATGCACCCACTCACGTGTCACTACCCCACTGTTGACGGGGCAGGACAAGAGTGTTCTAGTGCTGATGTTCTGTGCTGGGGACTAAGCCTCCCACCTAGAGTCCCTCCCACCAGGGGCTGACCACCCCCCTCCCTCCGCTTTCCCCCACCCAGTCCGCGAAGTCCCTCCCTCGACGATGCGCGCGGCAGCCACCTCTCGCTAGTGCCTGCTCCTTCCCTGTTGTGGCTCAACGTCTTCCACGGGTGTTGCAGTGAGAGCGTTCAGCATTCTGAAGGGCTAGACAGCAGTGCATGGCAGGCAAGCTGAGGAGAGTGGCTGAGAGAAGAAGTGGATCCCTCCCCCCACCCAGGCACAGGGTCGAAAGGATCCCCTGGCCTCCTAACTGCACACGCCACAGAGCTCGGCCAGGACGCTAATTCCCTCATCCTGGGCTCTGGTCTTGACATGATCGCAGCACCACCTGTTGGGTGGGAAATGCAGATGAGAAATTTATTTTGCAATAATGCTTTAGTGCTAACACAGATTAAGCAAAGAGGGTAGGTAAATAAACAAATAAATCTCTCAAAGCAGACATTAGTGTTTACATCAAAATCTGTAAGACACAATTCTAAAAATATTTCTCCATATACTATAAAATCCTTTTTAAAGTTACAATGAGTGAAATTGTAGAAACTGACAAATAATCCTTGGAGCAGATCCTCACCTGCTCACACTCCGTATTGTTGGGTGAGGCGTTCCTTTAGCGGAGGTGGGAACTGTTCCGTGAAACGTTTCCAATTCTCCTCACCAACTTGCTCCTTGAAGCAATGAAGGATCTGGAAAACAGCATAGCATAAAAATAAAGCTTAAGATACAAAGAGACATGGAGAAAGGGAAGGAGAAAAGGAGGGGGAGGGAGGGAAAGAGAGGAAGGGAAGGGGAATAGGAGGATTAAAAGAAAAGGGGAGAGGAAGTAGGAGGAAGAAAGGGAAAGGGAGGGAGGGAAGGAGAAAGGAAAAGGAGAGGACGGGAAGAGTCGCAGGAAGAAAAAGGAAAAGGGGGAAGGAGAAGGAGAAGAGAAAAGGAAAGGAGAGGATGTGCAGGAAAGCATAAAATACAAAATCCACCTTAACCCTTTTAGTCATACCACATCTTAAGATGTGTGTTCCCTTGACTTATGGTTTGTTATGCAAGTCTATAGATGATATCTTAGCAAAGTGATATTAATTATCATTTGATATGATGCCGTAGTAACAAAACTGCAGGAATAAATAGTTTAATTTCACCAAAAGGAAAAATGTATGAAAGTGAAAGTGATCCTGTAAAAAATATTAATTACAAATTCACTTCAAATCCAACATAATGTCATTGAAGAAAATGCTAAACCATAGTGCATGTTTGAAATACCTTGTGGAACATCTCCTTGAGATCTTGCTTGGGGTTGACCCACGAGGCAATAGCATCGCAGAAGAAAATGAAATCCTCCACCACTCCTCCGGGGTTCACACTGATCATGTTGCACACACCCCTGAATGCAGAGTCCTTCTCCTCGTTGTCTCGAATGTTGCGCAGGGATATGCACCTGCAGGGGGGTGGGGGGATTTTCCGCCAAGAGGCACCGCAAGACATTTTGCCGTGATGACCGGCAGGAGCCACACAGGTAGAGGTGGGTGGGCATTGAGGGGGATGGGAAGAGAGCAGAGAGAGAGAGAAAGAGAAAAAAAGATGGTTGGTTAAAGGGCTCTAGTCTCTGCCAGGTACCTAATACACACAATAAAAGCCCCAGTCAAACCTCAATAGATGTGATTCCTTTAGGCAACACTATTACTTTAATGGTACAGCAAAAGGTTCTCAATCAAACCTAATTTAATACAAAAGCCTTATCAAATTCCATTCAAACTCACTCAAAACCAATCTAAAGAGGTTTGTCAAGGAGAAATAATTCCTATAATCAAACTTAATTGAAATTTAAAATAAGGGACACTGACAGACACAGCTAGTCTTGAAATAATGATAATAATGTCATAATAACAATAATAATAATAATAAAATATGAGTAATAAGAACAAATGGGAAAAGTAAACAATTATAATTAACGAAATCAATTCCAAAAAGAAAAATAAATAAGATAAAATAACTAAGACTAAATTCAGAAAGTAACATGAACAATTCTTTTTTCGTGCTACAAAAATTAAGCACGGGGGACATTAAACTAACAAGCATGTGAATTCCAACTTTAAACATAGATATGGCAGACTGTACATTTACAAAACACTTTTAAAAGCATAATAAAGGAGGGAGGGGGAAAATTAAATTGAATAATCAGTGCCACCTATCAAATAAATGACAAAAAATAAAAATAAAAAACAAGAAATACAAAGCTATGAAACTACAAATCATTTTTTTTTAAATCTTCATCACTGCCAATGAAAGATAATTCTTAATAGTTACAACCTTTTAACTTTTAAGGATTTAGTTGAGTTTATTACTGGGCAAATCTTTCATTGGCAAGTGTACTTAAATCTAAAGTTAATTTTATCATTAACTTATAATTTACATCTAAAATTATGCTAAAGAACTATAAAACATATAAGCTATCTTACTAGCAACAAAATGTACCTAACCTGGGGTGACTGGTTCAAACAACCAAACATCTTCAAAATCTAAAGTAAATCAAATTAAATAAATGAATGAAAAAAAAGAGAGAAAGAAATGTCATGCTTAAAACAACAAAATAAATTGCTTTTAACAAAAGGTCTGATGTTTGTGCATCTAGCTTTGACTGGCTAGACCTAGATGACTAAGCTTGGTGAACCACTGACCCAGGCTAGGTAGCGTAGGTATGTTAAAATCCCACAGACTCTTTAATAATACTGAAAGCTTACTAGAAAGGACTTTTGACTGTGGGCTAGACTCACTCGGGTGCAAGAACAGTTCTTCTTTTTCTTTTCTGTATAGTTACCATTTTTGGATATATGAGAATGACAACAGCTTTTCTGTATTCTAGTCTCCATCATTATCCTGAGATAGAGAGGCCAGACTTGTTATGAAATCTTTGCCTCCACTGAGGCAATGTGGAGACCAGAATATTTAAAGAAACATTTAAAGGAAAAAAAAGAAAGAAAAGAAAAAAAAATCCCATTGTTAATACCACACTCTGGCACCAAAATGGTCAAATATTTGACACTATGCATTTAATATGGTGAAGATATAAATATCTAAGATAGACAACAACTTTAGCAAAAATATATATAAAGAGCTTAAAGTGTTACTAACAGTGAAGAGGCATTGATTAAAAAAAAAAAAGTAGAAACATTAATGTGGAGAATAATGCTAAATGGAAGTCAAAGATACAACTGAAACTGAGGGTTTACACACCACTGCCTGATAAACTGTTGCAACAGGGGAGCCACTTCATTGGGGCACACATAGCCTAGGCGTCCAATTGTAATGGCTAAAGAGCACAGCAACACGCAGGAAAAAAGAAAAGGAGAAAGAAAACCATGACATAATGATAACAAACCTATGGGGGGAGATTGGTAACAATAACAAGTAATAATTATAATAATAACAATAATAACAGTACTAATTATAATAATAATAATAGCAACAATAATAATAATTAAATAAGTATAAACTCAGTGACAAGGTAATAATGATACAAAATTACCAGTTACTTACAAAAACATCAACATAGTTTTAAGTGAATGTATGTAAATAAGTATGTACATGTGTTTGTATATGCTTGCATTTATGGGCAAGTATTTTATGTTGTTTTAATTGTTAAACTTTAGTGTAATCATTTTATTCAATGGAGAGGCTGCTGGCAACAAATCAAAATAATAGTAATAACAATAATAATAATAATCATAATAATAATAACAATAATAATAACGTCATCCTAAAATAATTCAAATAGGTTTACTCAAGTGCTACACAGAGCAGGCTAACTACCAGGTCCTGTGTTCCGTTCTGTTAACCCAGTCTAAAATCAAGAAGGGCACAGGGCCTTTGGGGCAAGCTACTCCCACCCAAAATTAAATATACTGTACACAGAAAATAAAATCATAATGAAAAAAGGGGTAAAAAAAATAAATAAAGATTTAACAAAATTAAAATCAAGAAATGATTCCTTACTATAGTAAATATCTATACAGGCAAAACATTTCAACTTGTAATGCATACAATTTTTTTCTTCTTTCTCTCATCAAATCCAACTTCCAATTCATATACCTAAATAATAATCAGGGGACAGGAAACTTGAATCCAAGATGCTAAGGAAGGAGATCTAGTACATTTTGCAATACTAAGTCCACTAAATTATGTACAGTTATGACAAAAATTAAGGTACTTTTTAAATAATAAACACAAACTATAACAATAATTCAAATTTCCTCTTTAGTCATTGATGACAAAAGGACAAGCTAGGGAGCATGATAATGGCATTACACACTTTCCAAGAAAGTCTATCTTCACTGCAACTGACAAGGACGAGGTACTTCTCTGATCATCTAATGGATGAATATAATGCAAACTAAAATTAGATCAGTATAAGACAAACTTTCTTCTCTCTAAATCAATTCACTTCTCTTAGTGGTTCTGCATGCTAAAATCATTTATCAAATTTAACAACAGAAAAATAAGTAAACGGGGCAAACCATAAATGAGGCACAAATGTTTACTACTTAGCACATTGAAACGACTTTGGTTACAACCCAACAGTTACAAGTAAGTGTGCTGCCATGTCAAGCAAGAAATAGCATATTAGATCCTGCACTTACTGAACAGAACATCCATGTGCTAGCTTGTCCTGTCAGTCTTCAAGGAATCAGGAATCCCCAGGACTAACCACTCAAATTCCACAAACCTAGGATTCCTAGGATCTCGCTGACATAAGTCCCAAATAAAAGCAGTGGCATTAAGTGCAACTTGATGGGTAACCACTATGTGATGAATGCTTATTACTCTGCCAATACTTTACAAGCAGCATACAGAGGAAAAATATTACCATAATGGTAATAGTACACGCAATAGAGTATTAGTCTAAGCACCTATAAGAAAATGGGCCAGCCAATAATGAAATCATAACCATGAGTTTTTTTTTGTTTTTATAAATTACGAGGCATAACCTGAACTTTAATTACATAAAATTTATTTTTGGTTAATTAAATCTATGCAAATACTACCACTCACACTGTGCCTCACTCTTCAAGTAAAAGAAAAAAAAAAATTACTAGTGACTGGGAAACTGGGAACTAAACAATGTCCTGAACCTTGTGCAGAGCCGAGTGCGGCCAAAACGGGTCGTTACATACCTGTGTTTTCAAGCAGGGTTTTCGGCGTGTTGGGCTTGTTGATTATGAAGATGAGGTCAGTTAGGACAAGGTTCACATAAACTCTCATTTCAGGTCCTGCAATTCAGGGTGACCATGTAAATCAGTGTACTAACCACAAAATTCTGTGATATATTCTCTTCTCAGTCTGGCAATTCTGACAAGAGAATATCTGTTTGCATGCATTGGCAGAAAAATCAGAAATAAACAGAGGAAAGGTATTGATTACTTGTAGTTAGCTGTTGGTGACTTGAATGATCTTTAAATATCACACCTGTAAAAGTTTACTTGAAACTATTTCACCATGCATGTAATATGGTAATTCAAGAACTAAATATGTTTTGTTCCATGAGAGAAATTTATGTTTTCAATGATATATTATCTAACACTATTTTTCAAGATACAAGTACATCTTAAAAAAAAAAACTTCATATTTATATGAAGGTAAACCATTCAGCTTGGAAACTTCTGAAATTCTGGAGCAAAAAACTAACAATAAAACAATCTATTTTTTTCATAAACAAAGTATCACATATACAAATAATACAAATAAATAAAGGCTAAATAAGAATAAAAAAGTTAAAAAACGGAGATATCCTTTTCATCTTCAATACAACTCCACTTACCTAATTTTACAGAAATTTCTCCAATAGCCCAAGTTGCATTGTTGCAGACAGATATCAACTCTGGATTCAAATTCTGACCAAGGATTGGCATAAACTCAGCTGGAAAAAAAGATGAATAAATGTGTAAGTCATAAATTCATGGAAATTTTGCATGTGATAACCTTACTGAATGGTGACTCATGATATATTTAATGATAATCTAAAAAAGTCATCATGCCAAAATTTTGTTCTTTAGCATTGAAGGCCACAGTAGGTGTTTAACAAAATTATAATCTTGCTACAATTATCATTACTTTGACATTTAGGAAACTAATTAAAAAATAAATAAATAAATAAATAAATAAAAATATTGAGTACGCTGAAAAAGAAAAACAAGAGACAAAAGAATAAATAAAATAAACAGGCTATCTACTTACATATACAAGGAGCCACATGCTGGAAACATGCTTTGGTCAGGTCACCCAGAAGTGCAAAGGAGCTTTGTCTAACTTCTGGCATTGGGTCCTGTTGGAATTTTCATTTTGTTAGGTTATATTTTTTCTTTTCAATACTAAAGAAAAAAAAGAGAAAAAAAAACAACAAAAGAACACAAAAAAAAAAAGATTAAATTTCTTCCTTTAAATCTTTTACCATTTATACTCGGCTCTTATTAGTTCAGAAACTAAGCAAAATTCACTACATACATTTTACTCTCAAATCACTCTCCAAAAACCTACAAAATGTAAGTGTACTTCTACTTGCTGGTTGCTTCTTTCGAGAGCTTTAGCCATTCACAAGGCACTATCAAAGAAACATTTTGCTCTTCATTAACCCATCTACCACAAAAACCCACTGAAGGAAAAGCATACCTGCATAGCCTGGTAGAGGAGCTGCATAATGTTGGATTGTTGAACCAGCTGACCTACATGCCCATTGAGACCCTCGGCGAGCCCTGAGAGCAGATCTAGGGAGACTATCATGAAGTCCTTGTCTGCTGCTTCAAACTGCTCGGGATTCTGTGCATGTGCCTGTGGGCAAGTGGTTGTTTGTTACATATGATGAAAATATAATTCAATGAGTTGCAAACCAAATTATCTAATATCAATCATATGCTGATGTACAAAAAGAAATATAATTATGATATAACCTTCACACACAACATGAAGCGGTTTCTTACCATGGTCTGGTTTAGCGTCTGCTCCACAAGTGAGACACAGCGTTGATACACAGGACCACAATAGGGCAGGAAACCAGACTGGAGAGCAGTTGCCACACTTGACAGGCACTAGGGAGAAGAATCATGCATTAAGGTATCTCCCCTACTACAAAAAATATATAAAACTAACAAAATTGTCTTTATTTGTCAACCAGATATTTGTTCTGGGAATGCTTTTGCGTGTCATGACCTAGGATACTCAAGGATATTAGTGAAATAACAACTTACTGGCACATTAATAACTATAATAACTATACATGTGTGTAAATGTAAATATAAATATATACATACACATACACACAAACATACAAAAAGAAGTTTGGATATTTGGGAGGAGGGGCACATAACTTACCTCTAAAAGAGGAAACAAATCCTTGTCCTCATCCTTGAGTACATTCCACTTCTCAATTAATGGTGGCATAAGCATCTGAATGTACTCTTCCTTATTCAGATAGTTCCCAACAGAGTCAGCCAAGGTTCCAATAGCGTCATATAGTATCAGGAGATTCTTTGCCTGCAGAAAGAGCTCATATTTAACTTTTTTTCAAAAAGAAAGAAAGAAAGAAAAAAAAGAACTGCAATGAAAGATACAAAAATTCATGAAAAAGCTTTTGTACAAAAGGCACCTTATATTTACCTGATATTTTCTAAATGCAAATACTAAAGTCTTCAGAATGTCTGCCAAGTATGGAACCAGCTCTGTGCATGCCTCTTCCTCTAGTGTAGCAAAAGCTGAACATGCTGCCTCCTGTACACGTTTATTACTGTCCAAGACACATTTGAGCAGCTGTAAACAAAGAAATGTATTAAAAATAAAAGTTAATACAAGGAAAAACTTAAAACACTGAGCTATTCCACCCATTTTATTTATTTAAAAAAATTCAAGATATATAATGACCATATTTATTCCTCTTGAAACAATGCATTTCAAATGTTTTCTTTTGTGGTAAATAATTACAAAAGACTATAATAATAATAAATAATAATATGTAAATATAAAAATAAATGAACACAGACTCACCTCATACATGAGAGGTTTGAGGTAGGAGTGGTCAGGGAGAACGACAGCCCAGTGGCAGTATCGGGATAACGTCCAACAGGTGATGGAACGGACCAGTGCCTTCTTGTCTTTCAAGCAGCTGATCAGGTATGGGATCAGTTCTGGTAGATGCTGGGTCATGCCATTCATACAACCTTCTGCTATTGCTCCCAGTGCAAGGATACCTGAGGGGTGAAGAGAGCTCAAGTGAATGTCACTCTGCAGTAATGAGGCAACAGGCATTCATAGGAGGAGAGCAAAAGAAGAAATTACATCAAGAATATTCTTTAAAGCCAAATCTTGCAATACTGTACATACCTGATTCTCTAATTTCCCATTCTTGATGGAAGAGAGTTTCTTTTAATATTGGCAAGATGACAGGCAGCATATCATCCCGGAACACATTGGCAAGAACATCTAACGCAGCAGCTGAGCACTGAAAATGCAATGTAAATAAACAACTGAAATTCAAGCCCAAAAGCTATTATGGATATCAAATGAACATGGATTTACACAAAGCACACTTCAAAACTATTACAAATTCCATGTAGAATGCCAATTATAATTCACACAATGAAAACATAATACTAACCTTTCTCAAATTCCAATCTGACAAAGAAGAATCATCATCTAGGCCATCATCAGACTCGTCATCAGGAAACTCCTCCCCACTACCTCCATTCTCCATCGGTTCG
>BOPN01001274.1:140000-150000 GCA_017312705.2 Penaeus japonicus
GTGAGGATTCTGGTTCAAGTCAACATTAAGAAAAACAAAAGCTTAGGACTTTCACATGTACAATTCATGAGGTACTCAATACAGCAAATCAGAAGAAAAGAAAACATAATTACCTGTAAGAAAGCATCTATGTTTGCCATTAGTGCCTGTGTTTTGCTGATAATGAACTGATTGACACAGGCTATCGCATGTGATCTGTCAAGAAATAAAAGATAAAGCATATCAGGAAACTGTAACATCTGATCATTCACTGAAAGAGAGTTTAAATATGTACACTGTCAATTTAAGAAGGAAAATAATAAAGCATCCTGTCAAGTTTCAATAACAAAATATTTCAAGGCTTAGGGACACTGTCGACAAAACAGCATCAAAGTAATCTAACCAATTATCCATGTCATGCTTTCAATCAACAAGCTAAGAAAAGTATCTAAAATTTCCAGCAGAGCCCGTTGATTTTCTTACCTGATCTTCGAGGATGAGTGCTTGAAAAATTGAAGGAACTTTGGAATTAAAGCATCTAGTGGCCTGTCTGGACTCTTCTCTAGGAACTCTGCACTGTCTTCACATATCTTTTGGAGAGCACCAAATGCACCCTGGAGACGAAAAGAGAGAAAATGATTAAATTTACAATTTGAAATAATTATGCAAGTATTGCAACAAAAGAAGTCAGATGAGTCAGGCCCTGAAATAAAACCCAGAGAATATATGATAGAGCCAAAGAAAAAAACTGCTTCCAGGATTTTATAAATGTTTATTAGTCCACCACTCACCCCCGCACCACCGAGGATCTAAGGTTCTTGTTTCTAATTAAGGTAGAGCACTAACTAGATGAATATAGGTATGCATGTACAGTGTGCCTGTGCATGCCTTTAAGTGTGCTGTGTGATAATTGTGTCGGTATGAGTGTGAAAGCATCCGAGTTTCAATTGTAGTGAGAGAGATGGGGGCGAGAAGAGGAAGAGGAGTGGAGAGAGTAAGGAGGGAGAGGATAAAGAGAAGAAAGAGGGATGGGGATGGGGAAGAGGAAGGGAGGAGGGGAGGGGAGAGGAGGGGAAGGGAGAGAAGAGAGGGAAAGTACATATAACCATAGTTAGTTATATTGAGAGAGAGAGAGATAGAGAGGGGGGAAGGGAGGGAGATAGATATAGACAGAGTGGTGTGTGTGTGTGTGTGTGTGTGTGTGTGTGTGTGTGTGTGTGTGTGTGTGTGTGTGTGTGTGTGTGTGTGTGTGTGTGTGTGTGTGTGTGTGTGTGTGTGTGCATATAACTGTAAGTCAAATTGTGATAAAAACTATTTTCACACTTTTACTTTCCCACTTTCCCTAAATCCTTCCTTTTCTTTATCCATACATATGGTCAAACATTGGATTTGCCTGCTTAAGGGTAAAATGACATTAACAAAACAAGGTCACAAGGGTTAAGTTACACTTAACACAGGCCATCCCCTTTTGAAACTAATCAGACATGTATTCAATAATCTATCTATCTATCTTTATATATAAACAAATATCAATAAATAAATAAATATATATAAATATATATATATATATATATATATATATTTTTTTTTTTAAACAATACCATACAAGTTTACTACAAATTATCCTGAATGAAATACTCGACTCATAGAGAAAGTGGTGAAAGAACAACTGCTTGATCACAAGGGAACCAGGCTGGCCTCAGTCTGGAGAGCCACCTGGCTATTGATTTACCCTCAGCCTCAGACCACTAACACTACAACTCTGCCCCTTTAAAAGCTGACACGCCTTCCCGCCGCCCACCTACGCTCCGCTCTCCTCGTACTGCTCTTTTGGCGATGAATGTAGCATGTCGCTGCATATACCATTCATCCATACCTTCTTGTCTACTCGCTCCTCCCCTTTTGAATTGCTTATCTCTCTCCCGCCACCATATTTAACCACCCATTCTCCCAAACAACCTTCCATTCAGAAAGAATATTTTCACACCCACACAAATGAGAGCAAGAGAGCATGAGCAAGAGGGAGAAGAAAGGAAGGGAGAGGAGGTGGAATGGAGAGAGAGAGAGAGAGAGAGAGAGAGAGAGAGAGAGAGAGAGAGAGAGAGAGAGAGAGAGAGAGAGAGAGAGAGAGAGAGAGAGAGAGAGAGAGAGAGAGAGAGAGAGAGAGAGAGAGAGAGAGAGAGAGAGAGAGAGAGAGAAAGAGAAAGAGAGAGAGAGAGAGAGAGAGAGAGAGAGAGAGAGAGAGAAAGGGAGAGAGGAGAGAGGGAATGAAAAAGGGAGAGAGGAGAGAGGGAATGAAAAAGGGAGAGAGGAGAGAGGGAATGAAAAAGGGAGAGAGGAGAGAGGGAATGAAAAAGGGAGAGAGGAGAGAGGGAATGAAAAAGGGAGAGAGGAGAGAGGGAATGAAAAAGGGAGAGAGGAGAGAGGGAATGAAAAAGGGAGAGAGGAGAGAGGGAATGAAAAAGGGAGAGAGGAGAGAGGGAATGAAAAAGGGAGAGAGGAGAGAGGGAATGAAAAAGGGAGAGAGGAGAGAGGGAATGAAAAAGGGAGAGAGGAGAGAGGGAATGAAAAAGGGAGAGAGGAGAGAGGGAATGAAAAAGGGAGAGAGGAGAGAGGGAATGAAAAAGGGAGAGAGGAGAGAGGGAATGAAAAAGGGAGAGAGGAGAGAGGGAATGAAAAAGGGAGAGAGGAGAGAGGGAATGAAAAAGGGAGAGAGGAGAGAGGGAATGAAAAAGGGAGAGAGGAGAGAGGGAATGAAAAAGGGAGAGAGGAGAGAGGGAATGAAAAAGGGAGAGAGGAGAGAGGGAATGAAAAAGGGAGAGAGGAGAGAGGGAATGAAAAAGGGAGAGAGGGAATAAGAGAGAGAGAGAGAGAAATTAGTACAAACATTCCATTATTTGATAACATCATTCCCCATTAGAGTTGGCTAATGGCACCAGGAGCAAAGCATCTGTACTCACCTCACAGACATTATAATCTGCTGAGTCCAGCATCTCACAGAGTCTAGGGAGGAGCTCTGGCCATGAGGAAAGCTCTCCTTTCGATGCAGTGGTGGTGATGAGGATGCCCACCGTTGCCCGGATGAGTGGCGATGGGTCTCCGACTGCTGACAGACATTCTGCCTATTGTTGCCAAACAAAAAATATTATTCAGGAGGCTAAGCCGGATAGACAACCTTTGATCTTAAACATTCTGCAATTAGCTTCTAAATAAAAATTTTAAAAATAGAAAATGAAAACTTAATTTTCTCTATTACAATAAATAAGAAAAGGAGAAATGATATATGGATGCAATAAATGATAAAACATGAACACATAAAAGGACAAATAAATATAATAAGCACCCAATGAAAACCCAAAATCATTTTTACAACTCTAATCATCAGGGAAATAAGAGACAGACAGAGGCTGCTCCTTGTTTGTTTTCTTATCTTTATGAATGATGTCCTGACTTTGGGTTCACTTTTTACACCAAGGGCTCAGAAGTGTGGGAAACACATAGACAAAAAAAGCACATTAGCAATCTCAAAACCAAAACTGCAATACTAACCTTAATAAACTGTGCCACATCAGGGGGAAACTGATGAAAGTGTGCCTTGACATTATTCTTCAAAATAAGCCCACTTAGGGATCTTGTAGGTTCATCTGGCAAAAACAAAAAAACTATGGTAAGAAAAAGGGGACACAGGAACTAAATTTAAAGACAAAGTGGTAAAAAAGGGGAAAATAATTGAAATAAAGAAATTAAGAAAACCTTGCCAGTTCCATAACTGCCAGGTAAAGAGATTCTACCTGATAAAAAAGTTGCTTAATAGCACACACCATGCTTTTATCCAATGCAGAATGTCATAGAAATGAATACATTGTATATAAACCACACACTTAAATGTTTGAAAGTTAACAAATATCAAAGAAATAAAAAAAGACAGAACTATACCAACAGACAGGTAAACATGCATGCACACCATATTCCCTCACACACTCACACCCACACCCACAAAAACACACATGGAGACTGACTCACTCACTCACTCTCCTACAATACTGAAGAGCCTTCAGGAAAAGAAAAGATGAGAATTGTACCCTGTCTTTACCAATTGAATGTTATATGTTGTGTGAAGAGAGTAATCTTCTTTGTACACTTATTCAACATCAGTTAGAAGGAAGATGAAGGAAGAAAAAAAAAGCTAACTAAGGGACCAGCTTGAGAAGTAATGATGATTCAATAGATCTGCCTCCATTCTCAGACACAATACATGGGGGAAGCCATTGGTGCCATTTTGTACCTCAGTAACACTTCCTGCCTCATTACCTCAAACATGCATGATACCTCCACAAATATATAGAGACAGCCAAACACTGCAGACTCTTATTAGAGGTTGGTGTTGCAGAGAACCTTTACTCTGGCTGGAGTATTGACCTTGTCTCTGCTATGAAAGCAAGACAAACAGGGATGTTTCAACCCCAATAATACCTGGGTAAGTGCACTTGGTTGGAGAAAACTCTTTTCAATACACACTTCTTTAAAAAGGACCATAACTCATCTCTTGATTATACACAAACACATACATGTAACACTCCTTCACACACCCACACCCACCCACACAAAATATACGTAAATAAACGATTACAAACTACAGGTACTCTAAGATAAAAATAAATGCAAAAGAATAGAAATACACACCAAAGGAAAAAAAGAAAAAAGAATTAAAAAAAAAAGAAAGAAATATTTTGCACCCATATATACAAATACAGCTACACACTCATTTGTAAAAATAAAAAAGGTCGGCCTAGAGCTAACCTAGGGTCTACCTAGTCGCCCAGCATTTGCCTAATAATTTGACGCATTTTAAAAACAATCCTTGTTGATTGGTGAACTAAACAAGAGCCAAAACGACTACGTAGATCCCATGAGAAAAAAATATTGAACGAGACTAGTTTTAACTTATCTGCCTGCATATTTACCTTCGGATGTTAGTTTTGTGAGGACATATATAAGGTATTTGTTGAAGTCTGTGAATTTGTTGAGTTCTTCTAGTTTCTGAAAAAAGGAAAAAAAAGAATGCATAGTACTTGGCCCAACTACAAAAACCTGCTTTATCAAAACTTACTTTAACATTCAAACTAAAAGTTCCTTCACTATAGCGCCTCCTCTATTGAAAATTTTTCTACTTTTAAATCTAGCTCAGTTTCAGTAAACAGCAAGGTTATCATAGTGAAAGAATTTTATCAGTCTCTTATTAATAATAAAATGCAGAGTACATATTGGAAAAAAATATATATTATGAGAAATAACTGACTTTATAAATAGCTATAGTCTTACTAAAAAGCCTACATAACTTATCCAAGAGATCTTATGATATAAAAAAGACAAAAAAACACATTCATATTAAATAATATCAATAATAATACCACTAAGAATAAATAATAATAATAATAATAATAATAATAATAATAATAATAATAATGAAAAAAATACTTGCCTATACATACCACACCGCCCAATTCTGTCTCCTCTCGTTCTAAACTACTCTCGAAAAAGTATGCCAAGTTTCTACTTACGATCCTCACCTTTTCTGACATCTATAATACTGATATTGCAAACTCACCTGTTATATCATAAATCACTATGTATATAAACATATTCATATGAATTACAATAAAAAAAATAAAAAAAATAAAGGGGGGTGGGGGAGGGGAGATAAGAGGGAAGAAAGGAGAGGGAGGGAAAGAGGGAGAGGGAGAGGGGGAGAGGGGGAGAGAGAGGGGGAGAGGGAGAGGGAGAGGGAGAGGGAGAGAGAGAGAGAGAGAGAGAGAGAGAGAGAGAGAGAGAGAGAGAGAGAGAGAGAGGGAGAGAGAGAGGGAGAGAGAGAGAGAGAGAGAGAGAGAGAGAGAGAGAGAGAGAGAGAGAGAGAGAGAGAGAGAGAGAGAGAGAGAGAGAGAGAGAGAGAGAGAGAGAGAGAGAGAGGGAGAGAGAGAGAGAGAGAGAGAGAGAGAGAGAGAGAGAGAGGGAGGGAGGGAGAGGGAGAGAGAGAGAGAGAGAGAGAGAGAGAGAGAGAGAGAGAGAGAGAGAGAGAGAGAGAGAGAGAGAGAGAGAGAGAGAGAGAGAGAGAGAGAGGGAGAGAGAGAGAGAGAGAGAGGGGGGGGGGGGGGGCATTACAACTCATGAAAAAATAAACATAAATGACAAAAATATATAATGTCAAGTATCACATAAGGAAAAAAACAAATATATCAATGGTTCCCTGATCATACTTATTAAAAATAAAAAAGTTCCTAATGCATAAAATTACATCATTTCCATTGTATAAAAATATATAACAAATTATAGCAGTTTTATACGACAATATATAACAAAATAATGTATATGCATATAATATCATAACAAAATACTACAGACATTATAAAAATAACAAAAACAAAATATAATCAACAGTAGTCATGGGTTTAAAATATATAACTATAAAATAAAATGATTTTTTTCACAACAGCACATCAAAATAAAGAAAAAAACAGCATCAGATAGCAATAACAAAAACAACAAAACATTCCATACCATGTAGTATGTAGTTTTCAACTTTTGTAATCATTTGTGCAATTGCCTGGCAAAAGGTTTATGTGCAAATGCTGTTCTTAGCTACCGGAATTATATCTGCTAATTTTTTTTATATCACAGATGGGAAACCTAATCATGAGGCATGGCCACTCACAGTTCGATACAAAATAATGGTAAAAATCTAGCAAACAGGACTTAAATATATAAATAATGACTGGAAATACAAGGGATCCATAATAGTTTAAATAAGATAAATATAATATTTATGACAGTTTCATAAAAAACAATTTGAACATGTAAATTTATATGTATAATAACAATAAATATGATAATGATAACAATATCAACGAAAATAACAGCAATAACAAAAATAACAATTATATTGATATTTCCAAATAGATTCGCATAGCATAATCCGATCAAATTTACTTTCCCATACCATTTTTTGTTTTTAATATCAAGGGCAAAAAGGGAGGGGGAAATCATGCACAAGCAATAAAGCAAGTTAACTACTTTCATATTTAAAATCAATGAATATGCAAAGAACCTATAACAGATTGCTGTTTATCATAACAATTCTAGGGGATAACGGCACACAGTAATTTTGTTATAATTCAAGTTTTGAAAATATATATGAAAATATAATTTTTGCATATCCATATACTGTGATAGGATTCAAAATACTAAAATATCAAAATATGAAAAAGTAAAATCAACAAATACCATAATAAAGGAAAATACAATCTTGTAACTAAGATCTATCATAAAAAATATTAGCAATAACATCAATAATAAGACAAGAAAAAACAACTATATTAGTAATAATCATGCTAATGCCAATAGCAATTAAATCTTTGATACAATGATGAAAATAATATAATCATTATACAACCAGTTTTAGCAACTATTCTCAAATTAACAAACTATAATACAAAAGAACAAAAACAATAAAATGAATACTAAAAATAATATAGTATTGCAGTAAATATAGTAATTGTCATAATGGTAACTTTAATAATAAAATTAATTATAACGATATCAAGAGTAATAATAATAATAGTGATAATAACAATTGTAATAACAATAACAATAATAATAATATTGCTAATACTAATAGCCATCATATTGCAAAAAAATAATTCAAAATATGACCATTAAAAAAAGTCATAAAAATAATATTTTATAACACTAATACATTTGAATGGGCTACACCAAACAAGTATCAATAGAGTCTGGATGGTAAACAAGTCATTCACAGGACTAAGAAATGATTCACAATCCACAAGCAACAATCATAACCTGAGGAACTGAAGCAAGTAGCAGAAAGCACAGGATATTAATAAGAAGAACATGTGAAAATACAAAAAAAGGAATTGATACTGTTTAAATAAAGGAACCAAAATGACACACTGCTTAATAAATGAGGGTTAATAGTTCAATCAAAAATACGCTGCTATCCACAGAACTGCGTATGGTGATTGTCAAGATGTGGACTGCACAAAGCAATCCCCCCCCTGGTCTTCATACTCTGGTAATGGCAACAAACCTTAGCTACATACTATGGCAAGATAGAGCTCAATGACTTCCTTAGCAATTTACTGCCCAACAAGGAAATAGTCCAAGTTCTTTCCTTACCAGAATGTGTCAGAGGTTTGTTGCCCTTTCCCAGAAAATGGAAGTCACAGATATAAGCATGTGGTTCAAATCTGGACAATCACCAGGCTTAGTTCTATGGCAATGTATAGTTTCAATTATTTACTACAATAATACAAAGCAAGGACTTCTTACAAACTGCAAATGACAAATTTTCATTTCTATATACTAAGTAATCCAAGCAGATATCACATTGCTCATGTGACTATCTGTAAGATATTCCATGACCATTGCAATTAAGTATAAGAAATAGTATCGCAATGACAAAATATAATACTAGTAATTATAACAATAATAATGATAATAAAAAAACTAGTTTCACTGTAATGGTCTGTACACAAAGGAGAGAAAAAAAAAATCTAACATCACATACAGTACATTGTGCTTAGCCTTGCTATTGGTGTAGCGCATTTCCTCATCAGAAGTTTAAGGTAGTGTTTCTATTTATTGCCTTATACCAATTTAATAAGTAACAGCAACCTATCTTCAAAGATTTCCAATAAGCCTTGTAAATAAAATGGATTGGTTTGCGTGATAAAAAATATCATTGCAGGATCCGATATCCAAAATCTATTAACTTTAGAGACAAAATTTAAGCAGTAAACACTTAGAAGACACCTGCTTGTCCACCACTTCCAACATGCTGATCAACTTGGTCAGCATTCCAACAAAGGCTATTAAACCATGATATATGTTCTGAGAAGATAAAGCATTTGGACCTCCCTGATGATCTATCAACAAGGAACCAGTCCAAGTTCTACCTTGCCAGAAAAAATGATGCAGATTTATCCTCCTTTTCCAGAGCACATAGTGCAGAGGCTGTTGTGATTGCTTGATACTGGGACACTAACATATTAGATTCAAGATCGTAGATTTTCTACCACAGATTATTGCTGGTGTCTTCTGAACATTTACCTTGTTAGATTTTAAACCCTTTCATTCTTTTATATATTCTGCCTTTCATATAAATTTTCAAAAGGCAATTAAAATGAAATCATCTTAAATGAAGAGGGACAATAACCTCTAAAGTCTGGAAATGACCCCTTATCAATCAATCTCTCTCTCTCAGCGAAATGCATTCTACACCCCAAGCTGCTGATTTACTGTCCTTCAGGTCTGCCAAATGTATTAAGTGAATCCTTTCACGGTTTTGCTATTCAGACAGTTATTCCTTAAACCAGTAACTTTAACCCTGGTTGCAAAACTTTGAAAACACTCCTTTAGTCCCTATCTAATGTTCACTAAACCTCTTTCTCTGGTCCGTACAATAGAAATGAATACAAATATAAGGCATTATATTTAATAAGACCACACAAAGGTAGAGAAAAATTAATTCACACTCACAATGGCTTATCAAAAATCCACAGAAACATGCATTATGTGATGCTGTGTCCTCTGCATTTTCAGCAATGGTCAACAAACATCCATCAAGAATATTCTAGAAAGAGGAAGCTTGCAGACCTTCCTTGCAGTTTACGGTCATGTCTTAAACCAATGCAAGATTTAGTTTTGGTGGTTTGTTGGCTCTTCCTAGAAAGCAAAGCCCAGAGACCACAGCATCACTTGAAATAATCTATTCTAAATAATTACCCACATTTCTGTAGCAAAAGGGGGAAAGCATCATATTTGTTTTGATAAAAGTCAGTAAATTTTCATCACCTGAAACCTGTCTTCATCTGGCACACTTCACCCACGAGAAGGTAGTATTTTACCGGCACTAATCCCCAGAGTCTCTTTAACCTCCTAGCCTTCCTTGTTGCAAGACGTTCAAGATCCAATGTAGACTCCTAGATCATAATTGCAAGCAGGCCTA
>BOPN01001274.1:160000-162500 GCA_017312705.2 Penaeus japonicus
TGTGGTGCCAGCTAAATCACACGCACACGCACAAGCACACACACACTGCTATAGATAGAATGTGTGCGTGAGCGAGGGCGAGGGCGAGGGCGAAGTCGAGAAAGAGAATGAGAGAGAGAGAGAAAGATTGAGAGAGAGAGATAGATTGAGAGAGAGGAGAGAGAGAGAGAGAGAGAGAGAGAGAGAGAGAGAGAGAGAGAGTGAGTGAGTGTTTGCAAGTATGTAAGTACGGATATGTGTATGCACGCATGCATGTACATGCATAAATATACAGTAAACACTATATACATATATGCATGTCTATCACGCGTACATATGCGTGTGTGCGCGTATGTGTGCCTGCAAGGGAATATGATTAACAGATTAAAATATATTAGTCATCCAGCAAGAGCAAATACGTTCGATGCGCCGGCCGGACCGTTAGCCTCCGCGTGGCATGTGTTCGTGGGCTCAACGTGGGTCAAGGCCGCCAACGTGTGGCAAATCACGGTACGTCAGGGGGTGAATGCGAGAGCGAACGTGACGATATCAATCACAGGGAAGATGGAAAAGGAAGAAGGAAAAGAGAAAGTAAAAAGAAAGAAAGAAAAAAGAAGGTTTCGAAGGAATTCGATCTGTTTCTGTGACTGATTTGTTGAAATCGGCGCGGGAGGGAGAGCTCGGTGGGGGGGGGGGAGTAGAGGACGGGGTGGGAGGGGGGAGCGGGGGGGGTTAGAAGACGGGGTGGGATGGGGGTGGGGGGGCGGGTGTTTCTCGTTTTCAGGGCTTGGATATCTTGGATTATTTATTGTGTGGTGTTGGCACTTTGGCGTTGTGGTGGGGCGGTGTTGGAGATGCTGAAGTTTCAGTGGTTGTGGCCGGTTGTTATGGCTGGTCTTTGGTTTTGGTTGTGGAAAGGAGAGTGAAAGTGAGATATGAGAGTTGTGAGAGAGCGATGGAAATTAGCATATTTTATGAAGATGATATCTACAGGGCTTTTGTTGATGGTTTGATCGTGTGCACGTGTGTGTGTGTGTGTGTGTGTGTGTGTGTGTGTGTGTGTGTGTGTGTGTGTGTGTGTGTGTGTGTGTGTGTGTGTTTGTGTGTGTTTGATTTGCATATATCATACGCTAAAGTAAAACCCATAAAAAAGCGATAGATATTATTGTCTCCATAACCGTTAAAATAAGGATCCACTTGTTAGACAGGATCGAGTTTTAAGAATCTATTGGAGTCTCCCCTCACATGCGGATATGCATAGAAGAAAACGTAACAATGAGGTCCTTGTTACAGTTGCTCAAGAAGTACTTGATTGCATGCAAGATCCTATTACGGCACTTAGCGTAGTTATATTTCTCCGTGGTCTCAGTCTCAGACATTGACTATCACAGCTGAATATAGCACGAGGAATGAACACAACTTGTTTGCATAACTCCGTCTTGTTGGCTGCTATAACAAGATTTACATTTGTCTATTGATTCATGCAGCGGGGAATGTGCGCGACATGGCAGGTCGTGCTACATCGTAAACTTTTAAATGTTTTGGGTGATACTACATATGCCGTTATGTCTCTCTTTTGATCAGTATAAGTACCGCTTTCGTACATCTGCCTTTATCTAAGAGTATGATTTTTTCTCTGAGATTTTCGTTAGATGAACATTGCGACCATCAAAATTAACGTGTTTATGTGTATACAAATTGCGACACGAAACTTATCTTCGTCATAAACAGAGCAAGACGAATCCGAAAACCCAGACCGGCAAAGTAGTATGAACAATGAATGTTTTTGTTCGAAAACAGACCGACACAAAAACACTAAAAAGACCAGCAACAAAAAGCGCGCAAAGCAAAAGGCGCCATAGCAAATGAGAGCCCGACTGAGCATCCTGGTTTTTACGAGCCGTCGGCATCGGGCCAAAGGCAAAGGGCTCTTCACAGAGAATCGTCGCTCGGCAGAAATATTGCAATCTTGACCTGCGTTGTCTGAAAAGAAAGATCTGAAACGAATGCTGAACCAGTAGTCAGAGTTTCCTGAGATAGAAACAGAGGGAAGAAACGGGGAAAATCGCGCAGATATGGAAACATTGCAAAGCCGTTTACGGTATTCACATGCAGGTCTCAAGAGGAGATTACCATAAGAAGCTAAAGTGGGGCTTATGAGTAAGGAGTCCCAAAGGAGCCCTAGCCTATTCGTCGAGGCGATCCACTCTCGACAAAGCCCTTCTGGCGGGAGTGAGGACTCGCGCACTCGGCGGAGGTCGAGCTCATACAACAGGAGGCATCCGAACGCCATGATGACCCGCGTATCAGGTCGATCAGGGCACAGGCGGTAGCCGTAGCCTCTATCTAGCCTAAAGCTGTACTCGGCTTGATCATGACAGAGGCTGCGGAAGAGAATTGCACTGAATCAAGCTTTTGAGGTTTAATAACTATACCATCAGGCATCTTCTTGTGTAACTATTTATAGCAAAAACTATGAATAAGCAGTTTGTAAATACTCCGCGAAACGCACAGGACTCTT
>BOPN01001274.1:167500-175000 GCA_017312705.2 Penaeus japonicus
AAGCACTCGTAAAATTATCAATGTTTGCTTGCCTGTCGATACTATATGTTAATAAAATCTCAGGGATAGTCGATTCGTAGGCTGTGATATGCTGACAGAGCGACTGAGACCACTTCATGTTTTTATGCTGAGTTTTCACCCTGAATTCTTCACGTTTAATTTCTTAGTTTGATTTTCATGTTCATGATATTCATGGCAGGGAGAATGATGCTCACAAACACACACATACACATACATGCTCGCACGTGTGTACACACATATCTATCTATCTATATATATATATATATATATATATATATATATATATATATATATATATAGATAGATAGATAGATAGATAGATATGTGTGTGTGTGTGTGTGCGTGTGCGTGCGCGTGTGCGTGCCTGTGTATGTATATGTGTATATGTGTATGTGTTTATTAATATATTCATTTAAGTATACATCTATAAATTCATACACACACAAACACACGCTCGCAGGTGCCCAAGCATGAGTATTTGTGCGCAGCGGCATCCATCAGCCTCATCACGTATACAGTACAGCAGCTCTACTTCTTTCTTCCCCGAAAGGACCTCCGCCATGAGAATTCGACAGGGAACTTATGCTGCCTCAGTCCTACGCATCCTTCTCACCAGGCCTTCACTCGCGCCGCCTTCCTGCTGCAGGTGGAACTCTTGTTCACTCTACTAGGTGCCTACTCAACCTACCGGGAACGATGGACAGTTAATTGTGAATACAGGGGACGAACGCGTATGAAGAAATATAATCCACTAAGCGCAAAGAAGACAGAATATATAGCTTGTATTCATATAATTTTTACGTCCTTATCCCAGGTCTGAACACAAAACATTGAACAAAAGCTCGAAAACCCGGAGGAACCGTCGCCATGACCATCCAAAATTTTGAAAGCGTTTTGACTCACGTGGGTGGATTCGGCTGCTACCAAGGGGTAAGTACAGTGATTTAGAAAGGCAGTTATGAATTTAGAAAGACAGTTATGAATTTAGAAAGACAGTTATGATACGAATGAATGGAGGATCAACATTTTTTTTAGGGGGGGGGGGTTGAGTATGTCGTCTAAAGGTATGTATAAGTAGCTTCGATGTGAGTCTCTTTCTGTCTGCCTGTCTGGCTGTCAGTCTGCTTTCATTTTTTCTCTTTCTCTCTTTCTGTGTGTGTGTGTGTGTGTGTGTGTGTGTGTGTGTTTGTGCGTGTGTGTTTGTGCGTGTGTGTTTGTGTGTGCCTCTCCTTCACCCCCCCCCCCCCCTCTATCTTTATCTCTCTCTCTTTCTCTCACTCTCTCTCTCTCTCTCTCTCTCTCCCTCCCTCCCTCTCTCCCTCCCTCCCTCCCCCCCTTTCTCCCTCCCTCCCTTTCTCCCTCCCTTTCTCCCTCCCTCCCACTCTCTATCTCTCTCTCTACCTACATACCAATCTGTCTGCCTATCTCGACGTAAAGGCACTTACCTCAACCGTCTGGCCTCCTTCCCCTAAAAAGCACTTACTTATAATAGACTCGTGTCCTTCGTTGATTTTTATTGGGGTCAGATGACTACCATGCAATATTTCTATGCAACATATTTTTGTGATTATCATTAGAATTATAGAAGAAACGACATGAAGAAAGAGAAAATAAAGAAGAAGAAGAGGAAGAAGAAGAAGAAAAAAGAAAAAGAAGAAAAAAGAAAAAGAAGAAGAAAAAAGAAGAAAAGAACAAGAAGACGAAGAAGAAGAAGAAGAATAAAAATAAAAATAAAAAGAAGAAAGAGAAAAAAGAAGAAAAGAACAAGAAGACGAAGAAGAAGAAAAAGAAAAAGAATAGCAAGAAGAAAAAGAAGAAGAAGACGAAGAAGAAGAAGAAAAAGAAGAAGAAAAAGAAGAAGAAGACGAAGAGGAAGAAGGCGAAGACGAAGAAGAAGAAGAAAAGAAGCCACACACGGCAAGCAAACATCGTGACTTCTCCTCAGGTGCACAACTTGATCCCCTGTCGACATTGGATCCGTCACTCTCAGACACTAGACTAATTCAACGAAGCTTAAATTAGGTTACACTGAGTCACACCGAGCGCATTCTGTTCCGGTATAACGCACCTTGTAAATAGCATTGCTTAATGTGGTCTATTTCGGACTTTCATAAACAAGGGTTGATTAAGTGTGAATGCACGGCTTCGAATTATTGGGTGGTGTTTGTCATGCGAAGTTCCATGCATATCATTTTTGACTTTCACAGTGGGATGATTTCCTACGATTTGTATTTCTTGAATATCTTTATTATGTGTCTTATCACCTATGCATATAAAGTAGCATGTGTGCAACTATTAAGGCTACAGTTTATGAAAAGCTGTTTCAAAGAAAATATGTTATACTAATTTCTTTCTCTTCTGAAGCCAAGATGCAATCGAAAGGTTCGTGATGCAACATGTCCAAATTGCATCGTCTTATTATCATCGCCGACCTGTCAGTTACCTAATGATTATTACCATCAACCTGCCAATCATCAAATGATTATCACCCCTGACCTGTCAACCAATCATCAATCATCAAGAAAATAAGAGAAAAAAAGAGTATAGGGGTAACTGCTGTGAATATACATTACCAGAATAAAAAGAAAATAACATTTAGAAAAAAAAAACTTTAGACAGAAAAAAATGCAGAGAGACAGAATTAAAGTGAAAGAGAAAAGAATGAGTAGGAAGTAATCTTCTAATTAAGTATGAATAGGTTGGATCCGTTAATCTAGAAGGTAAAGACCAAAGCCAAGACGTCACTATTGTGTGCCTATGTGTCTGCGTGTGCCTGCGTCTGTCTCTCTCTCTCTCTCTCTCTCTCTCTCTCTCTCTCTCTCTCTCTTTCTCTCTCCACCCCCCTCTCTCTCTCTCTCTCTCTCTCTCTCTCTCTCTCTCTCTCTCTCTCTCTCTCTCTCTCCCTCCCCCTCCCCTCTCCCCTCTCCCTCCCCTCCCTCTCCCTCTCCCTCCCTCCCCCTTCCTCTCCCTCCCTCCCCCACTCCCTCCCCTCCCTCCCTCTCTCCCCCTCCCTCTCCCTCGTTACCCCACAAAAACACCCCATACGAACCATACAAAAGCTTCCCATTCCCCGAACCACCCCTTCAGTCTTTATTGTTATCCTTCAGTCTTCTTAATTGTTATCATCAGTATTATCATTATTATCATTGTCATCCTTCCGGTAGCTCCTCTTCGGCGTGGCTGCCATCCTGAATATCTTCGTGGCCTTCGTGTACTTCGGCCAGATGTTCATGACCCTGACGCCCCCGCACTGGTGCCACGCCCCTCCCGGCCTCGAGGACCTCAACCTGACGGAGGCCCAGCTGAAGGAACTCACTATCCCGCGCCACGAAAACGGAGAGTTCCAATCCTGTGCCAGATATGATGTGAATTTCACGCAGGTGAGGCTTCGGTTTTGGTGGTAGAGTTGTTGTTGTTGTAGGTACTGTTGTCCTTATTATTATTGTTATTATTGTTGTTATTGTTATTAATGTTTTATTGTTATTATTGTAATCAATAATATTATTGATATTATTATTATTATTATCATTATTATTATTATCATCATTATTATAACCATTACTATTATCATTATCAATACTATTGCTATTATTGTTATTATTATTATTAATATTTTTATCATTATCATTATTATCATTATTGTTATTATTATCATTATCATTATAATTTTTACTGTTATTATTAGTATCATGATCATGATCATAATCATTATCATTATCACCATTATCATTACCATTATTATTGGTATCATAATTATCATTACTATTATCATTATTATTATCACTATTATCAGTATTATTATTAGTATTATGATAATAATAACAATGACAATAATGATTAGCTTTATCATCATCATTGTCATCATTACCATCATCATCATTATCATCATCATAATTTTTATAAATATCATTGTTTTTATTATTGTTATCATTACTACTGATAATGATATTATCTTTACTCTCATTATTATGATGATCATTTTATCATATCATCATTTCTTTGTTATCATTATCATTACTGTTAATATTGTTATGATCATCATCATCATTATTACTATTATTATCATCGTCATTTTTGTTATTGTTATTATTATTATTATTATGATCAGCATTATTATTAACACCAATACTATTGATATTACTATTGATACATTGTCATTATCATTGTTATCATTATTATTATCATCATCATCATTATCATTGCCATTATTATTATCTTTAACCGTCTCATTATTGTTGCTATTGTTGTCATTCTATTATCTGTGTAAAGAAATTAGATAATCATTCGAGTTTGGATATTAATAAAATAACACAGAGCTTTGTTTCATGTGTAAAACAAACATATTGTATACGAACATTTATAACTTATATAACTCATTACTTTCATCACTTGCGTCATACTTATCGTTGTATACACTAAACAATGCTGTTCTATTCACGCATTCCTCGAAAGCAAATAATACTTTAGCTACATCATTAGATATTCATAAAATGCAAATCAGAGCGGCACTTGATTAGCATAATGCAGAACCCACACATAAGACACGAAGTAAAAAGTGTAACTCCTAGTTTCATTTCTTTTTTTAAAACTTGTAACTTGATGACAAGGGAATGAAATTCAGTCGCGCCCGCCGACGTCATTCACAGGTGGTGGAGAGCAGGAACTTGAGCTGGCCTGACCCGTCTTGGCCGCTCACCAGCTGTACACATGGATGGACTTACAACTTTTCTCTCTACTATCCCACCATTACGTCGCAGGTATCCTATTACTTGCTCATGTGGATCCCATTAGCATCACACAAGCCTCCTGATGTCTTGTAGTCCCCCCCCCACCTCTCTGTGTCATGGAGTAGATGCTTCTTTGTTCCTGTAATTGCTGTTTTTGTTTGTTCTTTTGTCTTTTCTTGTGTGTGTATGTGTAGTTCTTGGTTATTTTGATAAAGCGAATACGGTCTGTTATATGGTGGTCGAATCAGATTAGTTTTAAATATTTGCTTATTTTCTTGATTACGGGTTTGATACAGTAAAATTAGTATTGCTGATGATTCTGCAATGTTGGGGGCAGTATAATGTTAATAAGTTTAGACGAATTCTGCACTAGATATCATGTTTAGGATATATCAAGATACTGCCGGTAAAAAAAATGGGTATGACCTTCGTTTTAGTCACTCTTAAAAAAAAAAAAAAAAAAAAAAAAGTGACGAGTCGAGTATTACTCTAACCTTGACTCTCAACTTACTCTGTCCTCGAGGAAATACAAGTGTGAGTCTCGCCCTTCAGCTGAACTGGGTGTGCGAGGAGGACTGGCGACCGGCCCTGGCGCAGTCGCTCTTCTTCGTGGGGTCCATGGTGGGGTCCCCGAGCCTCGGTTGGGCGGCCGACATCTGGGGGAGACTTCCCATCATCATCTTCACTAACCTCCTCGGGGGCGTCGCGGGGGTCGCCTCCGCCTTCAGCTCCTCCTTCGCCATGTTCGCCGCCTGCAGGTTCTTCGTCGGGATCACGCACGAGCAGCAGGGCCTTGTGGCGTTCGTCCTGTGTGAGTGGGGATTCGGCCCCCTGGGGGCGAGGCATGTGCTGAGGGCGGCCAGAGGGAAGGGAAATGCGGTCACTATGTATAGATGCATGTATGAATACGTATATATGTGTATGTATATATATATATATATATATATATATATATATATATATATATACATATATATATATATGGATCTATATACAAATATATACATGCACACACACACACACACACACACACACACACACACACACACACACACACACACACACACACACACACACACAACACATAGGAAGAGAGGAAGAGAGAAAGAGAAAAATAGAGAAGAGAGGAAGACTGAAAGAGAGGAAGGGAAAGAGAGAGAAAGAAAGAGAAAGAAAGAAAGAGAGAGATAGAAAGAGAGAGAGAGGGACAGAAAGGGAGAAATAGAAAGAAAAAGAAAAAGAAAAAGAAAAAGAGAAATACATACACACGCAGAGAGAGAGAAAGAGAGAGAGAGAGAGCGAGAGAGAGAGAGAGAGAGAGAGAGAGAGAGAGAGAGAGAGAGAGAGAGAGAGAGAGAGAGAGAGAGAGAGAGAGAGAGAGAGAGAGAGAGAGACAGAGACAGAGACATATCAGACAGACAGACAGAAAGACAGACAGACAGAAAGACAGACAGGACAGAAAGACAGACAAACAGATAAACATAAGACAGACAGACAGACATAAAGACACACAGACATAAGGACAGACAGACATAAAGACAGACAAACAAACCGACAGACATAAAGACAGACAGACAAACAAAGAGACAGACAGACAAACAAACAAAAAACAGACGAACACAGACAGACAGACAGAAGATACAGAAAAGTCGAAACGGCGAATGGAAGAAGAGGAAAAGAGCAGAAACCCAGAAAGCGCCTGTCTCTCTCCCGCAGTCCTGGAGTACGTGGGCAGCGAATACCGAACCCTCATGGCAAACCTCCCAGTCATGATCTTCCTGACTCTGGGCATGTGTGCGCTGCCCTGGATCGCCCTTGCGCTGGCCGACTGGATGACCTTTGCCATTGTCATCCACGCGGTCCAGTTCTTGAGCATCATCTTCATCTGGTAATGATCGTATATGCATTCGGTGACATGTATACATACATATACATACATATATATATATATATATATATATATATATATATATATATACTTTTTTTTTAGTTCAGTTTATGGCCGCGGTTGTGGGTATTTGGCTATATTTTATTTTGGGTTTATGTTTATCGATAGATATTACGAGAGATGTTAGAGAGAGGGATAGATATTATATTACGGTTACGGATAGATAGAGGATTAGATTGAGTGATTATTTACTTGGATTTATACTTACATAGAGTTTATTTACGGTTACGCCTAAGAAAATCTAGGGTGAGCGCATATATCGCGAGGTGTTTAGATATATTATTTGAGTTTAGTTAGGCTTACACTAATATATATTGGTCTTGTGTTTATTTAAATCTAAAATCATGTCTAGATTTGGTGTTTTTATGCCTGCGCCTGTCGAGGGCATTATGCATTATGAGTTATTATGCTTGCACATATGAATATATAGCTTACGTTTAGATAGGCCTTCACTTATAAACATCCAACTTGAGGTTATTAAGTCCCACACTTATAAATACCTACATTGACTTATGTCCACACTTATAAATAACTACACTGACTTATGCCCACACTTGTAAATTACATTGACTTATGCCCACACTTGTAAATTACATTGACTTATGCCCACACTTGTAAATTACATTGACTTATGCCCACACTTGTAAATTACATTGTCTTATGCCCACATACGCTGGTGGATTTCCGTTCTCTAATCTTAACTGTCGCTGCCCTGTCGTCGACGCAGGGTCATCCCCGAGTCAGCGCGCTGGTTGCTGAGTCAAGGACGAGTGGACGACACCCTGACCATCCTGCAGAAGGTGG
>BOPN01001274.1:180000-185000 GCA_017312705.2 Penaeus japonicus
GAGATAACACACATCCCCCCGCACTGCACCGTCAGGATCACCATGACCGTGGCCTACGACGGCTTCATGCGGAACACGGCCAACATCGGCTACGACGTGTTCTTCAGTTTCACCATCGCCGGCCTCCTGGAGTTTCCCGCCGACTTGCTCATGATGGTCACGACGGAGTGGCTGGGACGCCGACATACCACCGTCTGGTCGCTCGTGCTCTGCGGTCTGTCGGCTCTCTCCATCGCGGCTATTCCTGAAGGTGACTGAAGTAGTGTGAGGATTTGTTTCCTCGTGTGTATATTGGGGCGGTGTAGTCTTAGCACCCTGTGTGGTAGATTTTCCCCCTGCTATATTTAGAGGATAAGTTGAATTAGGTCATAGGCTGATCTCAAACGCCTACACACATGTTCTTATAATTGCAATCATCTAATCCAAATATGTTCTCATAAAACCACTCAAGCACCTCTAAAAACGTTCTCATAATAGCACTAATCTCAACCTAATCCAAACACATTCTCATAATAACATCACCTAATCACTGTGTCATTTCCAGCCAACACTCTCGCCGTCATGGTCATGGCCTTCGTGGGGCGGTTCCTCATCACGGTGACGATGAACGTGGGGCACCAGTACCCGGTGGAGGTGCTGCCCACGGTGGCCCGGGGGCAGGGGATGGGCACCATGCAGACCCTCGGTTTCGCCTCGGCCTTTGCCTCCCCATACATCGTTTATTCGGTTTGTGTTTAGATTCAGCGTCTGTGGTTCGTGTCTCTGAGTTTAGGTTAACCCAATGGCGATGGATGACACCTGTGATGTCATGACAACGGAGGCGGCTCTCGGCTCTGCGCACTTTATACGCGTGGAGGTTCATGTCTCTGATGGCACGAATTCTCAAACTGCATCCGTCCAAACCGCATAGTTCATGATTTTTTGAAAATGATTATCTACTTGTCCAGATTCAAAGACAAAGGGGAAAAGACATCATATCTCTCATTTGAGCAACCTTGATATTAATCATGTAGCGGTTAGTGCACTCCAGTTATTGGCCGGCGCCATTGGGATAAAATAGATAGACCGACAGATATATATATATATATATATATATATATATATATATATATATATATATATATAGAGAGAGAGAGAGAGAGAGAGAGAGAGAGAGAGTGAGAGAGAGAGTGAGAGAGAGAGAGAGAGAGAGATAGATAGATAGATAGACAGACAAATAGATAGACAGATAGATAGACATATAGATAGATAGATAGATAGATGAATAGATAACTAAATAACTAAATAAATAGGTAAATAAATGTATATACATATACTATTCCCTTTCTCCTTCTACAACCACACCTTCATGACCTGTCGCACTGTCCGTGTGTAATTCAACACCTGCTGGTCCCTATTTCCTTCCCTAACAGTCGAAGTACAGCCACTCTCTGCCGTACATAATCATGGGCGCCATCACAGTGGCCGGGGGACTCGTTTGTCTCCTTCTTCCTGAAACCCTCAACGAAAACCTCCCGGACACGCTCGAGGACGGCGAAACCTTCTTCAGTGGCCAGCGCCTGTGCTACAACCCCTGTGCCGCGAGGTAAGCTGTGGCGTCACCCGTGGGGGGAATAATGTGTGAGATTCTATTCTATTTATCTGTCTATCTACTTGTCTGTCTATCTATCTATCCTCTCTCTCTATCTCGCTCTCGCTTTCTTTCTCTCTTTCTCTCTCTTTCTCTCTCTCTCTCTCTCTCTCTTTCTCTCTCTTTCTCTCTCTCTCTCTCTCTCTCTTTCTCTCTCTCTCTCTCTCTCTCTCTCTCTCTCTCTCTCCTCTTTATATATATATATATATATAACTTTTTCAGTAGACTTTTATTTCAGGTAGTTGACTCTCAGTTCACATATTCTTATGGCAATAAAATATAAGCATCTGCGAGTGGTTGTCTTGCTATTAACATTGTACACTTGTTACTGCATTTCACAGCATATCATACATAGCATCGTGGATAATACACACAGACACGCATACCTATTCATGTGTGTATACATATACATACGTGTACAGATAAATAGGTAGATGTATAGCTATGTTAAATAGATAGATCAGAACATGAGTTATGATTTTGATACACCCCCAATTTATTAAAATTTTGAAAAATGTAGAAAATGATAGAGAAAATAATTTTGAGAATAAGTGAAAAATTAATTTACAGTGTAAAAAAACACAAATATATGTGTATGTATGCATGTATATGTGTGTGTGTGTATGTGTGTGTGTGTGTGTGTGTGTGTGTGTGTGTGTGTGTGTGTGTGTGTGTACATACATGTATATATATAAATACATATACATAGATACATAAACACACACGTACACGTCCCTTTTGCCAGGCCCAAGAAAGAGAAAGCAGCGCTTGAGGATGAGGAGAGGAAGGGCGTGGACAATCCCGCCTTCGAGACTACGCGACTCTAACCATCCGCCATGAAAAATCTGCAGACTCTTCACTGCCTACCTCGTCGTCTCAATTCCTCAACGATTATTCCTATAATGTCATACATGGTTCAGTTTCAAATAAACAATTTTAAACTGATTAGTTGTTTTGTTTTATGGTACCGCCTCCATAGTTTATCTAATTATATGAGACACGATTCTAGATTGAACTAAGCATAAAAATGAGGATTCAGTGTAGCAACTTTGAGCTTAAAGGGCTCAAGGAATACCTATTGAGCGCTGAGTCGATATGAATGCATCTGAAACCACCCTGTATGAATTGCACCCGCATATTTTGACAACCTTTTAAATACTTGCCGACATGACAGACTGTGGCACCCTGGAGCCAGCAACACTAAGGAAGAGCCAAATTTCATCTCACTCATGCTCATAGGGCAATAAATATCACTACAGTCACATTATTTTTTTTGACTCGCCGACTGTATGGGTCCCCAGAAGCCCGGAAATTGGTCTCAGGAATGCTTAGAGGCTACACCAGCGGGAGTATTTCATTCTGGTAGATTCGAAAATAACAGTAATTTTGCTCTGTGACATATACTCTATATCACATATATCGAATTTGAATGTGAATTGATAACAATAACTTGAAATAATGCTTATGTATAGAGTGTCTCTTTGTGCTTGAATCCTTTTATGAACAGCATTGCCATTTATATATTTTCAGTATTGAAGAATATCACCACGCCTTTAGTCCGTAATGCATTCAGCCTCTTCACTTGCAATCTGCAGCTTATCTCGCCGACTAACTCTTTTATCAACACAGCCCGCTCTGGCATCCTGCAGTGTCGATACTACGCTTCTTGGTCTATTTTTCTTCATTCTCTCTCCTTTAAGCGGCACTGGTCGTAGCACCCACGTATATTCTCTCTCTCTTTTTCTTTCTCTCTCTTTCTTTCTTTCTCTCGCTCTCTCTCTCTTTTTCTCCTCTCTCCATTTCCATCCCTCCTTCCTTCCCTCTCTCTCTCTCTCTCTCTCTCTTTCTCTCTCTCTCTCTCTTTTTCACTCTTTTTCTCCTTCTCTCTCCATTTCCATCCCTCCTTCCTTCTCTCTCTTCCTCTCTCTCTCTCTCTCTCTCTCTCTCTCTCTCTCTCTCTTTTCTCCTTCTCTCTCCATTTTCATCCCTCCTTCCTTCCCTCTCTTCCTCTCCCTCTCTCTCTCTCTCTCTATCTATCTATCTATATCTATCTCTTTTTGTCAGTTTATCATATTCTCTCCTATTCTAAACACTGGAGACCGTTTAACTCATATATTGGTAAGATTAAAAGTCACTAATATGAGTTCAACATTCGGTGAAACAGTTGGTGGTTGTCAAAATATTTGTCATAAACCTATAGCCAGTTACTCATCTTTTCTGATAAGATCCCGTGTTGAGCTACATTATGCTAAAGATAGTGTTTCTGCAAGTGTCCTAAACACAGTATTTACCGTTGACAGATGTGTCCTCCGCGTGTTGTTCCAGAGTTTTTACTTTCAAATATACCAACACACACAATCCAAAAATAGTGTCCCCTCGGCCCCTCCAGTGATGTCCCTGTGGCCCCTTCATTGGTGTCCCTTCGCTTCTTCTGATGGTGTCCCTCGACACCATCAAAGTGCCCTTTGGCGGCTCCACTGATAACCCTTCTGTTCTACCAATGGGGGCTTTTCCGGGCCCTCTAATCATACCCCTTCGGCCCTTCCAGTAGTGCCCCCTCGGCCATTCCAACGGTGTCCCTTCGGTCTTTCCAGTAGTAGTGCCTCCTCGCCCCTCGTTCCACGGTCCTTTCGATGGTGGTCCCTCGCGCATTCCAGTTGTATCTCTTCGGCTCTTCCAATGGTGACCCCTCGGCTTTTCCAATGGAGTTCCTCTGATGTATCTCAGATGTCAGATGATGTTTAATTAGTGTGATCATCAAATTATATAAAACACAAATAATGCTGAGTTACCATTTACAGATTATGGCTGTAGTTTTTTCTTAATGTTTCTGAATTCCTTAAATATTGATGGCTACATTCATGGCATCGGCGTCCAGATGCCTAAGCACATGCATGTATTATTTAATACTTGATCTAAGCTCATGCATATAAACAAAATTACAAGCGAGGGCGCCAAGGGTGTGAACCAAAAGAACTCACGCTGAAAAACGGCAAAGTGGCAAAACACAGCGCACGATTATGCAAAGCTTTTCAAAATCCTCCTCGACGTGGTATTTTTAGCGTGGGGTGTTTTTATTTGGAGCTTTTAACTCTCCCCTGATGTCTCGGTGGAATATAAAAGCCATAATAATTTTTTGTCTTATATATTTTGATAAAAAAAACGCTAAATTGCAAACACACCAGCTATGTCTTATGATTCTGCTACCTTTATACTTCGTCCAGTTGCATTTAAGGTTTCATCTAGGAATTCTTCTATTCCTTTTTTATCAACAGGCATAACGTTTACGCTTTCTCCAAACGCTTCACCACAGTCCACAGGGAAGGCTTTGTACAGCCAACCATAACTTTAAGACCATTATTCCATGCAA
>BOPN01001274.1:192500-195000 GCA_017312705.2 Penaeus japonicus
TTTATACCCCCTCCATCCACCCTCAGTAGTTTGGGGAAAGCGTAGCCAGCTTTTTATGGAAGTATATACATGCATGTGTGTATGTAAAACGCAAACACAGCCACAACCATAAGAAATGCAATAAATCGTGACGTTTCAAGTCAGGCTAAACACCTTATCAGACGGAAGACACGAAAGGAGCACTCGAAGTACTTCTGGACAGGAATGTACGGTAGACTGAATGGGCGTTGCAACAGGAATTGACTGAGGACACGGGAAGGATGCCAAGATCAAATAATCAAGGGAAAACACTGCCAACTAAAATTAAGGTAGATATAAGACCGGCCATACCCCAAAGGCCAATACAAATTTGAGTGAGTTACTATTAGTTATTTTCTCGAATTTCGTTTCTTTCTCAATTGAAATAGACTAACAACTTTCTTCCACGAAAATTCGACGATTTATAAACTAGTCTTTTGTGCTTATTCCCATCAAAATTGATCACCTTCATCTCACACGTAAATAACAAGCTTCCTAACCCACATAAACTCGCATTTATTAACTTAATACTTTATCCAGGGACCTCCGAAATTTTACGAGTATAAAACTAAAAAATAGATGATAAGATAAGTTTGAGATCTGCCGTCCGAACTTAACGAAATCTTCGAGCAACATTTCAGTGTAAAGGAAAACAAAATCGATGTCAACTTTTCTCAACATCAAATGGAACGGATAAATATGACATAGGATCGTCATTAGCCTTATGGCTTTGTGTTTAGAAACTCTTTTCCCTCCCTTCCTTCCTCTTCCAATCCCTCCCTCCTTCAGCCTCCTTCTTTCCCTCCCTCCCTCCCTCCCTCCTTCAGCCTCCTTCTCTCTCTCCCTCCCTCCTTCAGCCTCCTTCTCTCCCTCCCTCCCTCCCTCCCTCCCTCCTTCAACCTCCTTCTCTCTCTCCCTCCCTCCTTCAGCCTCCTTCCCTCTCTCCCTCCATTCCTCCCTCCTGCAGCCTCCTTCTCTTGGTTTAAGATAAAAAAATGGAGATAGCTATTCCAAAAAAAAAAAAAGAGATACTACCGAATTCACAATCAACGAATTCGATTGTTCATATGCAGTAGAATAAGAAATGAAAACGACTCTTAAGCCACGTATAGATAAAGTCGATCCAACGGTGGGAGTGAAGAACTGGATATGCGAAAACAAGATTACAATAGCAATTATTATACCGCTAGTCTATCGATAAAAATCTCCTCTGAAAATAAAGGCATTATTTGTTTCATCTAACTTTCTGCCTGTCTATCTATCTATCTCTTTGTCTATTCATCTATATATCTATATCTATATCTATCTATCCATCTATCTATCTATACACACACATATCTATATCTATCTATCTATGTATCTCTCTCTCTCTCTCTCTCTCTCTCTCTCTCTCTCTCTCTCTCTCTCTCTCTCTCTATATATATATATATATATATATATATATATATATATATATATATATATATATGCATATAAGTAATCATAAGCGTAACTTATGTTGCCGCATTCTTCCTCTCATTCTCTAAGTCTCTTACTGTATTGGCGGCCAGACCTACTCCTTCACTGCTCCCTCTCCTTCACTATTCCCTCTCCTTCACCATTCCCTCTCCTTCACTTAACTCACTATTCTCTCCGGCCACTTGTACCCCATCCTTCCACACCACTAATTCTTACTCATAATCTTCAAGTCATTTTCCTTTTCTTCTTAGTGTTACCATACTTTTCTTGTTACCTTTCATGACATGCATTTTTTCTTAATAAGCAGCATTTCATTTCTTCTTGGATTCTCCAAATCTTATTTTCGCCAAAGAAGTTTTGTTAATGTGTACGGATATAATTCTTCAACTCTCGCTTAGTAATAATAAAAATACATTGATGAATAATTCCAATCCTAGATTGTCATTTTATGCCTGTGTATATGAACACGTGGACACAAACATCCACCCATGCATACGTATACACACACATATATACATTTATTTAGTAAACCTGATCCACTGTGTGTGTGGATGACCGTGGGCTCCAGGTAGAGGGTCGGTAGTCACAGTTTAGTGTGTGAAGGCGAAGGACCTCGTCCTGTACAGGGAACAGAGCAGAGGCACTCGTGGTGACGTCGTGCTGCCTACCCGACGCCGTTTCTTTGAGGTACCGTCTGACGATAACGTCGTGTTTATAACTATTGGTACTTTGGTACTGTTGTTGGCTACCGCAATATAATTTTGGGATATCGTGTCTTATATTCATGGTTTTTTGTTTGAGTGGAGGCTGCGGCATACTCTAGAAATGTGTGATTAGTCTTGTTCTTGTGCGGGTACAAATAGGCAAGCGAAACGTTTATCAATGTCTGGAAACGTGAAAATATTGACTAGAATATAGTTCCATTTATATACGTGTATGTATAGATTATATATATAAGTGTGTTTATGTTTACATACGCGCTTACTCACATTCATGTTTGGCATTGTAGATTTTATATGTAGAA
>BOPN01001274.1:222500-225000 GCA_017312705.2 Penaeus japonicus
TTCGTCATCACAATCGCAGCGGCCAAGAGATTCCAAAATGATGAACCCTTGTGATATCGTGTGAGTATTGTCTCCCAAATTTGAAATGTTTGATTCTAATAATCAGAAAAACTGAAAATAAAAGCTTTGATGTTGACCTGTCACCACCTCTTCAATCATATATTTGTGCGTGTGTGTGTGTATGTGTGTGTATATATATATATGCATATATATATGTGTGTGTGTGTGTTTGTGTGTGTGTGTGTGTTTGTGTGTGTGTGTGTGTGTGTGTGTGTGTGTGTGTGTGTGCGCACACACACATACATATATATATATATATATATATATATATATATATATATATATATATATATATATATATATATATATATATATATATATATATATATATATATATATATATATATATATATATATATATATATATATATATATATATATATATAAGGGTCAACATATATATTTATATGTATATATATATGTATATGTATGTATGTATATATGTATATATGTATTCATGTATATATGTATGTATGTATATATGTATGTTTCATATATAATTTGTTTGTATGAATGAAGTGCACAGCTTTTTGTTGCTTGGCAATGATTTTGAAAGCAAAATCACTAGTAGTTTTTATCCCATCACGCGAATATTGTACCTTGATACGGAAGCTGGACATTTTGTGAGTTTACATATTTATCATGGGTAAAGAAGGGCCCATGTAATGCCATATGTAATGGATATTTCAGACGTCCTCAGAAAAGGCGTACAGATGAGAAGACTTTAGCGCCATGGCCTCCTGTCCGTTGAAGAGCGAGCGTCCAGCTGAAAAATCCTTACGACTGATGAGGAGAAGGATTCAGTTCAGTTCAGTGAGATCTGCGAACTCGGACTCGGACCAAAGGGATTCGAGAACATACGATACAACTCGGACCATTGGTGACTAAACAGCTGATCGGGATTTATCAGGGGATCGTGGCCTCTTTAGTTGATTTTAGATGGAAAGCATCATTTTTTTCATATATAAAACAGCTCCATTCATATGTGTAGTATTATGCTGTTTTACCTTTTTGACCTAGTTGATAATGGTATTCCGCAATAGATGAATAAATGAGTAAAGAACATTGATAAAAAAAAGTCCCATTTGTCACAAACGAAAAGCGTTATGTTCTTCAAGAACAAAGCACAACAAGAGCGAGCTGGAATTCCTCCTGCGGCAGAGAATGACAGAAAGGGACAGGAAACATTTGTTTTAAGTGGTCACTGCCAAAGGAAGTGCCAGTGACGGATCCTAAGGGTTCACATTATTTTCTAGAGTGTGGGAGAGAGAGAGAGAGAGAGAGAGAGAGAGAGAGAGAGAGAGAGAGAGAGGGGGGGAGGGAGAGAGAGGGCGGGGAGAGACAGCGAGAGAGAGAGGGAAGAAAGAGAGAGAAAAAAACATAAACACGTAAACTAGTAAAAAATAAAAAGTAACAGGAAACACAAAAATAATTAACATGACACATACTTAATCATTTCCTTTTTAGGGTTTCCAGTGTTAGTGTTGGCACTGATAAGGTAAATGATTCACACAATCTTATCATATACTTCCGTGTGCCGTCATTCGTGTAAGTACAAACGAAGAATAAAGTCCAGAAAGTTTACACTCTCAACGTATACATTGTGTCCAGCGTCCAAAGCCCTCGAGTAAAGGACTGCAATATTGTCTGCCTGGATTAGCACTCCTGGTCGTGAAGGTTAGTAAAGGCGCACGCAAGAATTATTCTGTTGCGTTTGGGTGCGGGGTTGTGGGCGTATTCAGCATTCTAGTATGACGGAATTATGAATTAGTGATGATTGGGTTACAGTTTTGGCTACGGTTTTGAAAAAGAAAACTTGAAGAGCGGGAACTTACAGTAATTTGAGCTGCATTTTTTTAATTTTATTTTTTATAGAGATATAGATAAATATCGTCAATATGCTGTCAGTTAAAACTAAAGCATAGCCAACATTTAAAAAAATAATAACTCTGGTCAGTATTATCTATTTCTTATGAACAAAATGGTTTATTGTCAGGTGAGTTTCTTCATTTTATTCTTCATGTCTCACAACCACCATCTACTCTTCCCATATATCCTTTCATGTTTATTTGTTTACACTGTAAGACATATTCTGGTGTTTGTCTCTCGCCACATATGCATTTATTACTGTTTGATAGGCCAGTATAAGTAGAGAAAACAAGGATTCTTTCATAGACGAAAAACTAATTTCCACCTAAAAGTAAACATTCAGTGATGGTTACACGAGGAACACCTTGTATGAGACTGTACTGATACTAACCTGATCACTAAATATCTTTAGGTTTAGCATCGTGCAGGACATGAACTTACAGGATTTGTTTATTTATTACCGCTGAATTATTTAGGAACTATTGCATTCCCAAGGTTTGCTATGAGTGACAAGGCGGCAGACTAGCACAAGAAGCGGGATTTCCATCTGAATGAAAGATAAGAACAACGG
>BOPN01001274.1:232500-237500 GCA_017312705.2 Penaeus japonicus
ATCGGACATAACCTCAAATAGCCACAGCTTCATTCAAATCTGTTGTTTCAAACGAAGGCAATACGACTGCGTGAAGTCCTCTGCTCGTGCGAGTGTCTTTGGTGTCGCACAATTTTCCTTTATTTATCTTCGTTCATAATTTGTGTTTTCTTTTCATCTATTCGCCATCTCATTTTCGTGTTCATCAATCTTTTTAGTAGGTTCTCATTTGATTTTTTTGCTTACGTTTCAGCGTTAAGTTCATGTAGGTTTAGTGACATATCATTTATATCATTATATCATTCATTAAATACCTCTAATTACTGAAATGTTACGGATGCAAATGTCTAAAACTGGAACGCCATGACCTGTTTACTGAACAAAAAGGAAGTGGCATAACGCAAACTGCGATTATTGTGTGTATGTTATGTTATTTGTGAGTGTACATTTTAAAATCCCCGTGTTTTCTTTTAAATTAGATTTTCAGGTTATCGCCTTCGTTCGGTTTTAGTTTAAGCTTGTTTTCCTCCGACAATATATTTTTGTTATTCTCTTTCATCTCGTGATTGCTAGCATGGCACCGTGGTCTTGCAGTAAATGCAATGATATCAAAAGATGTATTTCATGCCTGCAAATGTCCCATTCTTTCTACTGTCCTTGTCACTCCCCCCTCCCCCTTCCCCCCCCTCCTTTCACATGCTCTTACACCTTCCCCCCTTTCCCTCCTCCCTCCCCCCCTCCCCCTTTTACATGCTCCTACACTTTCCCCTCCCCCTCCCCCCCTCCACCTTGTGCGCCACAGGGTCGCCAACACAACAACAACAATTACAGTCATCAGCTTCACTGCGTCATACGGCTACGTTGCTAGATAAGCTCATGTTTGTGTTTACTTGCGCGTGCGTGCGTGTGTGTGTATGTATGTATGTATATGTGTGTGTATGTGTGTGTTTGCGTGTGTGTGTGTGTGTGTGTGTGTGTGTATGTATTATGTGCGTGTGTGAATAACGAAATCAAAACATAGAAAACCTAGCGAACTGCCTAGCGCTGGTCTCGATCTGGGTTGGTTCCTGTCACCGTTTCCACCGCGACGAGGCATTCCACGTTCTATCACGATGCCGAATTCCACAAAAGTAGGAAAAACGCAACGTCGTGCAAGCCTCCAATTGCAAATGGTGCAGAGTGGATGATGATGGTATTGCCGTGTTAACTTGGCGGTCCTAGCAATGCGAACTGCCTCTTTCAACACCCGCGCTTCTTCCTATGGATGGTGCAATATCTTACGTACACACATATCCACATCACATGCCTCTTATCCCATAGCTGACAATAAGCGAATTATATCATACAGCTATAACATTTCTCAGATTGATTCATATGTATTTCATTATGAATCTATGTGGCATACTGTACATAGCGTGGATTTCTTTTCCACAAACTACTTTCCTTGAACACTGGTTCCCGCCTCGACTCAGTTCTTGCGTTCATTCAGGGGATGAAGTATTTTCCTTGTCTCTTTCACATGAATAAACATGCAGACATGTGTATATGTATATATATATATATATAAATATATATATATATATATATATATATATATATATATATATACATATATATATATATACAGTATATATACATATATATATATATATATATATATATATATATATGTATATATATATATATATATATATATATATATATATATATACATACAAATATATATATATATACATATACATATATATATATATAAATATATATATATATATATATATATATATATATATATTTTATATATATATATATATATATATATATATATATATATATATATATATATATATATCATATATTATGCATGAACTAAAATGAACCGCTCCTGCTACTAGCTCTTCAATTCCGGGTGCTGATTCCTATTACCAATCGGAGTTCCGTCGTTCCTGTGCGGTCGCCTAAGAAATCGATATTTTTCTCTCCAGCCCTACTACAGGAAGATTCTCAATGCGTATTTTCCTTCTCGAGATAAAACCTTGCAGGCAACAACAAACAGCAAACAAACACATCTGTGTCAAGCTTGCAATTGAGATAACATTTTTCGTTTATTAAAGAACATTTAGTTATTCTGCTTGTCATGATCTACAATGACAGCAGTTTGCACAAAGAATTTCTAATCATTTGTACCGCACCTGCACAAAGAGCGACCTTGGACGGACATAGCACTCTGAAAAGAAGAAAATTGAGATTGATGCCATTAGGAAAAACGGCATGTTTGCCTCAATGCAGAGGTCTCTAAAGATTGTCATATGCACAATGAGGTGTGAACATTGCAAGACAGCCAGTGCCGTTTGCTTATTGTTGCTATTGTAGACTATTCCGAAACAAAACGAAAGTTGTCAATGGATATCGTGGGTAACTGAACTAAATTAGTTTTTTTTCGCAGGCGTGATTTTCTTATTTGAAAATTGCATCCAAGAAACGAGTTGGCAAGAAGATTTATATCTTTTAAATCATTCATTCAGGCAAGCAGAGAGTCAGGCTGACGTGCTGTTTTGGTCGTTTTTTGTCTCTTTATTGTTTCATATCAGTATATGTCTATTGATGAAACATAAGAGACACGACGTTTCGTGTGAAACTAGAAACTAGTTTTGTGGTTTCTTAGGCTATGTTTCCTTTGGTTTCTCTCGTACTTTACTGTTTATATATCTTGCGGTCAGTGTCGACATGCATTTGTTTCTCTTCATCGTTTTATTCCTAAAGGCGACTGATGGACATCATGACTGGAAAACTTTTTCCGGAATGCTATTTTCTACGTAAACAGCAAGGCAGGATGACCAGAATTGTCGTTTGAGTGGGGGAGGAGGGGCGCTAAGATGAGGCAGGAGGGCAATGAGCATGTGGGAGGAGCAAGGGTCGGTTGCCATGCATTGGGCATGACGCGGCTCCAAGCTTGCAAGGCGGGCATTGCACAGCCAGTTCACTCAACAAAACTGGCGAGCAATGGAGATGCGGAGCGCCGACCTCAGGACCGACACCTGGGCGCACAAGCGGTGAGTGAGAGTTGGTGAATGAGCGAGGAATTGTGCTGCCAATTAGACACAAGAACGCACTGAACAGTACAGGTACAGGTGGCGGAAGTGTCGGGGCAATTTAATCGAGTGATTTTTAAGTTCAGTGAGTGATTAGATGATCATAAAAATTAGTTTGTTGCTACTATCTGTGGCAGTCAAGTTGCCTCTTGAAGGTCCTAATTGACAAAGGCTGTCCACTTTCAAGGGATCGAAATGATCAGAAATAACAAAATCATCGCCATGACAGAACAGTCGCGTCCATGCATATCCATATCGCGTGCATGATATCGGCATAAAACAATATAAACAAGTCCCCATCTTTATCCATTATGTTGACACACTCAATAATCTGACGAAACTAGATAAAGCGATCCAGACTTTGATCATCACATGCTAGTGACTTGAATGCATCGCAACTGTGGCATCAGGGACGGGCGCTGACTGTGTCGAACTCCCTCGAAGTGATTGCAAGTGGGCGGGCAAAATTCTTTCATTCCCAAAAGAAAAAAAATCCTAGAAAATTTTATAGTGACACCTATGCTTGCTAAGTACACAAGACTAGGATCACCTGAAACAAGATGTATCCTTTTGACAACGATGATGAGGACTTAGGTAATAATAGTAATTACAGAAACGTTTCGACAGTATCCTTCTTTTCTGTTTAATGTGAAACCGGACAGTATCAAGATTTATACTTCATGAGTATATACGTCACGATTTATTATGATAGTAAGGCTGTTACATGATGGCGCATTATAGTGTGTATAAGAGGGCAGGAATTTATATCTAAATACTGAACTGTAAGATTCTCTTGATATGGTAATCCTTGTACACTTTTCCTTGTACATATCTCCATACACATACGTGTGTATGGAGAAATGCCCTGCGCTTGTCTGTATTAAGATATAGACCTGTGGACGTTACTGATTAATTTCATTGATAGATTATAATCAGGAATCTCATTCATGAACTTGATCCGAGAACTTATATAACGTATTCGTGGATTTTAATCATAGTTTTTATTCATGGCATTATTCATGGAATTTAAACAGAAACACATAATTCATACCTTCATCCATGGACTTCATTCAAGAAGCCTATGCATGGACCTGATTCGAGAACTTCATGACGTACGCAGAACTGCATGACGTGCGTATTGTGAAATGTCGTCCATTTGCGAGGTAAATGATGGCAAAGGCGCATGCCAGCCCCACTTAGAGCGACCATTGAAACTGACAAGCCCTTGTAATTTTACAGTTTCCCTTTTTGTTATTTGTGGAAGTAAGCCATGTCATTTTGCGGGGAAGCCATCCCGACACTGTGTAAAAGCTCGTGTGTTTGTTTGCGTCTGTGAGCATGTACTTGCGAGCATGTTTATTGGTGTGTGTATAAGTGTGTTTGTGTGTATGATTGTGTTTGTATGAATGATTAAGTCATTATGCGTATGTCTGTATGCGTATGTGTGTGCTTGTGCGAATAAGTGTGGTGTATGAATGAGTGTTTCAGTATGTATATATATGTATGTGTGTCTATGTCTGAGTCGATATGTAAATGTGTGTGTGTATCCGTACGTATGTATGTGTGCTTTTATGCGTACATGTTCGCATGTGCGCCAACTCATCAAGCTCTGGCTCTGTGCGCAGACATGTGGCCCGAAGTCCTCATAGCCCGAAATCTATTCGTTAATGTGACTTCAAACTATAATTTGATGTCTTTTGTTTATCATGTTTATTGAAGATGAATTCATGACCGTTATCCTTTACCTTATTTATGTTTTAGGTCTGTATTTGCTAATATGGCTGCCTTTCATCCAGGGTCCCTTTACAAAAAAATATATTCAACGCTTTCGAGCGTTCATTCACTCAGTCTCATAATCGGTAAATATTAGGTACTTCCCGCTCTCTTCTCTACCCCACCCCCACAATATTATCTCTGTGTCCCCTCCACCTC
>BOPN01001274.1:255000-257500 GCA_017312705.2 Penaeus japonicus
GATACATAGTCAAACCAATAAAACATCAAATTCTCCTTAGAATGAAATTTTGCCATTATGATTGGTACCTGGGGTATGAGTCAAATGTCCTCCTCATCCTATACCATTGTCTAGATAGTGATTTCCAGATATGGTCCAAATGAAGTCTGTTATATTTTTATCCTTTTTCTTTGATGATTAATAACATGCCGCAGCTTATAATATGAGCTAGTGGCATCTAGAGGCTAATAAATTAAGCCTAGAGTTTACTCTAATTTACACATATTAAATATTTATGATATCCCATAGTTGAGCATCTGCAGTTGCCGTTAGTGCTGATTGATTGTACTCCCTGACTTTCTGGAGGCCATGATAGGAGAAAATGAATAAGGTATGAAAACAGAAAAGGAATTGAAAAAAAAATGAGTACCAATTGGAGAAGAAAGTAGAGAAAGAGTAGGTTTGAGTTTTGTTTGAGAAGTTTGCAGAGATTAATGTTGGGATACAGTTGTCGGTGTACTTTTTTCTCTACTAGAGTAAACATTCTCTTGACAGGTTGGTGATTGATGACAAGTTAAAAGGTTGTTGATTCTAATAATTTCGTTTTTGATGTCTATAATTATTTGATAATTGACAAGATGATAATAATGATCATTTGAAATATAATGATGTACTTCAGGTATGTGTCATTCATCCAGCCATCACTAACCTGTCAGCTGTATCTTTGCCTTGATAAAGAAAAACAAAGTTTTGTTTCTCTGTATTCTCACCTATTTTCTCATGTCTTCAACTCTCTGTGTTCTCTCTCTCTTCTCTCTCTTTCTGCATCCTCTTCTTGCTGTGCATGTTTTCTTTCTGCTCTTTCTCTCTCTTTCTCTTTTTCTTTCTTTTGTCTCTCTTTGTACATCAGTCAGACAACCCTGTGTATCTGCATTTATCTCTTTATCTATCTAATTTTCTCTCTATTTCTTTGAACTTTTCATCTATTTTTGTCCTTTTACATTCTCTCTCTCTCTCTCTCTCTCTCTCTCTCTCTCTCTCTCTCTCTCTCTCTCTCTCTCTCTCTCTCTCTCTCTCTCTCTCTCTCTCTCTCTCTACCTACTTTCTTTTTTATATGATTTCCACATATCTGTTCAATAGATGGGATGCAAAGAATCACACCTGGAAAGTCGCAGAGAAGCTGCGCCCTCTCACTGTTCAGCTCGACTGGAAGAAAAATGGGACTACGCTGTTCCGTTCTATCAATTTTGCTGGCTATGTTGGTGTTCTTACTGCTGTCAAGAAGGTGAGAGATACAGTGCTGTATAGACCTTTTTTATTTGAAATATGTTGTATTTGAAGTAAGCCACATTTTGAATGTGAAAAAAAATTATAGTTGAGGTTAATGGGAGGATTTGTTTGATTTAATCCATTAACACTATACACTATCCACTCCCACCATCAACAGGTTAAATCACCAAAATGTTTAAGATTTAAATAATATAATAGTAATTATTTATATATTTATACATACATAAAGTGAAGGCCTTTTTGTATAGTGCCATATACCACAATAATTGTTACTGATTTAAGGACTCTATACTTCTTTGTAATAATGAATTGAGTGTTAGGTATTAACAAATCAAAATACTATATTCAATGATATATTACCTGTTTGTTGCTTTGGGTAGCTAATTGGCAAAACAAGAAACAGGTTAACAAAATTTAAACTTTATTTTGTCTTTAATTTACACCTTTTGTTTGGAATTATCTCTACCAACCATTTGTTTCACACAGGACAAGTTCACATTTTCCCTGGACAAAAGATTTGCTCTAAATGGAGGCTACATGGGGCTGCTGGAATGGATTCTCTTCAATGATTATAAACAAAGGTTTGTGCTCAAGAGATGGAGAGAAAAAGTTATCAGAACGGTATTGTGGAGTTAAAGAATTTGATTTTCAGTGAGAGATTCAGTTTCAATGTTGTGGGTTCTCTTTCTCATATAGGTGATGAAAGTTTTAAAATTTTCTTTCTAATACTGATCACCTGACCTGCAGCTGGGTGGCTTTCCTGACACGTGAGGTGATGGAAGAAGCTGGCAGCTATGATGAAGCACAGAAGAAGCTCTCAAAAACAAGGCTTTTAGCCCCAGTTTATTTCATACTCGGTGGCATCAAGCCTTATCAGGTATGATGCTTAAGAGGGAATTGTAGATTTTATTTAGATTTAATCATTTGGATAGAAATTTATCAATAGTGCAACTTATATCAGGTGGAGTATTAGGAGTATTGCAAACTGAGATATCATAAGACGTGTGGTTTACTTACACTTTCAGTCCTAGCATTATGTTTATTAATTTATTTTACTTGGTGAACTTTTTATTTGTTATGAATATGGTACAGCATATGTATTATTATTCCAATGAATAATAAATTATATAGAGCATTAGAGTATTAGAAATGGTTGTCATAGTGTCAATTTAAAATACTCAGCATTGAGCACCTAAGGGTTCATGTTTTGTCGTGAGCTCACAAAGAGATG
>BOPN01001274.1:267500-270000 GCA_017312705.2 Penaeus japonicus
TAAACTGTTAACAACGGGGTTATTTTGGCTGTAAATGGTCGAAATGCTGGGATGTTTCTAACGCATAAGCCAATCACCTCTGGATTCTTGCCTGCACTGGCCATGGCCAAGCGCTGTATGCCTGTTCACCGGCCAGGAGGATAGCCCCGACGAAATATCTTGTCCCCGGCGTCTGACCTTGGAACCACTTGACGTGATATCTTGTCACCCGTCGTTAATGGGTTAAGTGCTTGTTCGTTGTACAGATGTGATTTTTCGAGAGAGGGAAAAGTATACCTGCTATAAAGTATTATGACACTTCTTTATTTTGCATGAATTCATCCATTGATGCTAGGGGTGTATGTTTACATGCACTGACCAATATGGTTTTGTTTTATCATTTTTTTACAAATAGATGGATCCGCAAATGCTCAGGCATTAAGGAGTTGGTTACTATTACAGGCCTAGCCGAACTTCACCTACCTAAGACATTCCTTGAATTTTAGGAAATTAAGTTCTTATCCTAATTTCTATTATTATTGTTACTGACATTACAATGATAAGTATAACAATAATACAATATAACAGAATTAAAAACTTTTTCCCCCAAATATCAAGGAATGGAGTAAATGGGGGAGGTCAAGTGGGCCTAGTAATTAACTCCTTGGTGACCAAGCACTTGTGTATCCCTATATGTATAAAGAAAGATGGTAATAAACAAAGCTTTAGTTGACAGTACATGTTCCTGGCATCAAAATGATACTTGGGTATTATACCCCTATAATATTTTAAAATCCCAGATTTGTTGGGCATCATGTGAAAATTGACATGATCTGTCAAAGCAACAAAGAAGTCCTAATTTGTCGCACAAGAAAGAGTCAGCATGCTTGTCTAACAAACAATGTTGTTTTGCTTTTCTCAACTTGTGCTAGTCCAGTCTCATTATTATGCAAAAGACCAATAGTAGAAGATCCCCTTTTGGCCAAGTCTTTGGTCTGAAAGATTTGTAATCGGTATGGCTGTATAGCTTCCAACTTATTATTTTATTTTGTTTTCATTACTTTTTGTCATGGGTTTTAGTCATATTAGTGCAGATATAAAAGAGCAAATATCCTTATTAAACTGTAATTATGTGAAACCTTAATTTTTTCAATATAAACATTTGTGCATGCCAATGGATTTGTCATCCATCAGTGACAAGATAAGTGGTACATGGAATTGATAGATCAGCAGATATTAAGACACTTTTCATCCAGGCTTTCACTGTGCCTTCAAAGAATTTTCCTCGGGTAGTGCATGAAAAGGGTGGGCCACAATGCATACAGGCACTGGTAAGTGCACACACACACACACACACACACACACACACACACACACACACACACACACACACACACACACACACACACACACACACACACACACACACACACACACACACACACACACACACACACGCACGTGTGCATGCACGTGCGCACACGTACACACACATGCACATGCACACGCACACGAGCATACGCACACGCACACATACGCACACGCACACGAGCATACGCACACGCACACGAGCATACGCACACGCACACAGCACACACACACACACACACACACACACACACACACACACACACACACACACACACACACACACACACACACACACACACACACACACACACACACACACACACACACACACACACACACACACACACACACACACAAACAAACCAGTGGAAATTGTTAGTATTTCAGAGGAATTTTCCCAGTATGGAGCCAACTGTAGCACTGTAGCTGTAAAGAGGTACTCATGATTTCAGGAAGAAAAATGTATACATATATATACATAAACATGAAAGTTTACAGGAAATTATAAGGACAAACTTTTAGCCACCATCTGATTATGAATTTCAGCACAACCATATTTACATTGTTGTTTAAAGTACTTCACACATTTCTGCATATCATGTATTACTCTGTAGTGAGGATGCAGTTTATTACACTAAGGGTATTGGTTACAATATATATAAATACATGTATATATATTAGTGCATATCTATTGAAAATATGAAGAATTGGAGATAGTGCATAATTATAATGTCATCAGTTTTTATTAATTTCATTAGTGTGAAAAGTGACTGTCAACTTTCAAGTACACAACTAGCATTGTTATTTTTCATCAAAGAAATTAAATTGCTCTAAGATTGCATATATATGCTTTTGGATATTTTTCGCTTACACAATAAGATGCATAAAAAATATATACTGAGTCTGCAGATATCTTATGATACAGTGAAGTATATATTTCATTATTGTTTCATATGTGAATTTTGCTGTTTTTGGTAAACACTTTGTATTCTGAAAATCTTCCCTTTTGCTTTCAATATCAAGTATATCTTAATGTTATGCAGTTATGAGATAATACTGTCAATATTGTCAATACCCTTGTAATTATTTCATTATTCTGTATTAATGGTAAATATTTTGATGTACACTACTTGTGTTCTTACACAGTAAA
>BOPN01001274.1:280000-292500 GCA_017312705.2 Penaeus japonicus
TTTCACCCTTCTTCAACTGTACTATACTGGTAAGCCTTATTGAAAAAAAGCAGTACTATGCAATTGGAGGGACATACAGAATAAAGTAAAAGAAAAAAAATATATATGTACTGACATTCATATAAACATATACATATACATACATACATACATACATACATATATATATATATATATATATATAATATATATATATATATATATATATATATATATATATATAAACACACACGTGAAAAAAAAATTGAGAAAGAGAGAGAGATACAAAGTGAGAGAGAGAGATACAAAGAGAGAGAGAGAGATACAAAGAGAGAGAGAGAGAGAGAGAGAGATACAAAGAGAGAGAGAGAGAGAGATACAAAGAGAGAGAGAGAGAGAGAGCAGCGGTTCTCTAATTGTGCGATTTGACCGAATCTGTAAAACAGGTGAATGGATTCACAGCAGAAAAGGGCCCAAATAAGAACCAATTTATTGAATCAAACTGCATACAAATGATTAATGCATTAAAAAAAACTCCTTTTAACGACCAAATACCTATCCACATAAATGAAATCGTTTTCAGTGAAGCGAATTAATAGGCATGGAAAAACCCTTTCCGTAAACATCCTAAGTCATAATAAACAACACATTTTTGTTTTCCCTTTCACGATCCTTCCGTGCCTTTTCCGACACGCACTTTTAAAATGGTGAGATTGAGAACATCTGGGCGATCTAAGCGGTCCTTGGTATTCTCTTCCTAGAAGTTCACAGAATCACACTGAGTAGTTAAAGTTTCATGTTGCGAGATCTGTTTAAAAAGTCTGCGTGAGGAATCCAAGCAACTGTGAGTGAGTGAGTGAGAGAGAGGAAGAGAGAAAGGGAGGGGGGGAGTGAGAGGGAGAGAAAGAGAAATAGAGAGACAGAGAGAGAGATTCTGTATCTGCAACAGATACAGAATAACCTCCTCCAAGCGGGCAACCAGGATTCTAGTCAGTTGAAGGTCTAGCTTAAAGTTAACACGCATCAACGGTATCCAAAGTCACTTTCGCTCAATGGTCTTCGCATCTTGAGTCGCATTGCCCGTACGCATTTAACGAAATATCATAGAAATGATTACCATGTCCTTCGTCTGGGAGATGGATGATGGAGACAAGTATATAAAAAAAAATGAAGGTATTACGACATCGTCCTTGTCGTTTGCGCATTACGACGGTCATATCAGTACGATGACCATGACAATAGGGATGCGGACGATAGAGCGAATGAATGTAAATAGAGGGAATGTGATCACCTTGTGGCAAATTGCACATTCTTCAATAAGTCATAGTGTTTGCGTAAAACAAACAATAAACAAAATGTTTTCGTGTGTTGAACTGCGAGCTGATAATTCAATCAAGAAAGCAAGTTTACTCAGAGGAAACGAGATAAACATTTACGACATATGACCTCTCTGCAAAAGAGGCGAAGTATAATAAAAAAAATGTGCTGCCGTGATTTCAAACAAATTGCAGCTAAGTTGAAAATTCACTCTAACAAACAGAACTGAAAATTAGATCTTTGAAGAGGTGAAATATATTCTTCATCTAACATGCATAAATTTCTATTAACATTTACTGATTGTTTTTGAATCATATATCTAATATTTGTTATTTATTAAATCGTAATACTTCCTTCTTTTTTTTTTTTTGGGGGGGGGGGCATTAAAGAAATAACATCAAGACAGTCAGACTGGGTAATGGCCACGACTTTTACCCAAAAGCGTCCCATCTGGAATTATGAATCCTATCCAAGCGGTCAGTTTGGACTTACAATTCTTCTGTTTGTTGTCGTTGATAATTTCCTTTACAACTCTTTATTATGATAACATTACATAGTATTACAATTTGGAGTCCTGGAAACTACTGCCCTTCGTCTAAAATAGAAGAAAACAACATATGGGTGCATAATAGAGCATAATTTTCCTAGTTACGCATATACATGTTGCTTTATCAAACAACCTTGAATCTAGCTGGAGCAAATAAAAGAAAAATAATAAAACTACCAGGCATTCACGTGGTAATTTATATCTTTCGCGATTATGCTGGACAAAGAAATATAAATACCTGTCCTATAATACTGAGGCAAAAAGAGGCTCATAACAGTTGTGGTTCAACATGCATTAGTATTCTGTGAAGGAAATAAATCCCATTTGTTAAGCCCAAGGAGTAGTACATGCTCAGTATTGTACTGGACTAAAGAGTCAATTTTCTCACTTTAACTCCGTAATTGTCATAGCATACTACATACCTTCCCTAACTGTTGGGACCAATTTCATCGTTATGGCATTTGCGTCCAGTAGAACTACTAAAGATAAACAGATTGATCCATGACCAATATCAAAGACGTATCTGTTGAGTTTCTATCGGCGAATAACTGTTGCTGAGGCACTGTACCCTGAGGCGCTGGGCATTGTAGATATTCCCAATTTTTATTTTTCAAATTCTCATTATTGTCAACTAGTAAAGGTACCTAGGATTCACTGAGGATCATAGTTTAACATATCTCCCTGACGTAAGGTAATAATAAAGCATTAAATATAATTGTAAAAAACATGCAATATCTGCAATCAATTCACTCAGGCGGTGAACCTCGTAAAGAACTACTCAATCATACACATAATAGCTAAACATCACATTTATTGCACAAAATAAACACACATTAAAGACTTCAGCAACTATACCTAGAGAAATACACAATAAAACAAAATTTCCCGCAGCATTAGATCCTAAAATAAGAAAAAGTTCAAGTGATCGAAATGACGCATCCTGATGTCAACATCACGTGAGTTCGACGTTACCAGAGGGATGGGGCGAGCGAATGAACTTCAATGACTCAAGTGGTGTCATTCGTGAGTGTTTTATCTTTATTTATGTTTTGATCGAAGGTTATTAATAATATCATCTCTTGTTATTTACTATTAATAATTAATACTATTAACAATTCTTTTTTTTCTCATGTAATACAGTTATCGTCCTTTCTTATTTATCCATGCTATAATATCATTTTTTATATAAATTTTCTGTATATTTTCATTTCTGATAAACCCATTCTGCACTGTTCAGTATGTCCTGTCAGAAGTCACGCGCTGACAAGCAGTAACCTTCCCGGGACGCAAAATCCTGAAGATTTCGTAAATGTGATTTTTACTTGTTGCATCTTCCCCTTTTGCAGCCGTACTTCGTGTCACCATAATCTTATATATATATATATATATATATATATATATATATATATATATATATATACATAACTTATCTATCTATACATTTATAAACACACACACATATGTACACATATATTATATACATATATAGATTACAATTTATCCTTAGATCACAAAAACTACATCTGTTTCTTCGCTAGGTCTGCATGTGGATAAGTAATTCAAATACAATGTGTATTCGCCTTGGACAGATATATAATTCTCACTATAATAAACGCACCTAGAAAAGTAGTAAAACCGAGCCATTCCATGAATATATCACAAGGACTCCAGTAAAAGCTATGGAAAACATAGTAATCAAAACAAATACATAGCAATTCTGTGTGGAAGGTTGACATGATTATCCTTTATCTATTCTTTATTCCTACTATTACTGTGCTACGAATTATATGATGTCCTCCGCATTCTTCTAAGACCACTTTCATGGTTGAAAATATTCGGAGACTTAATTTGCTATGATTGACAATGCAAGCAAGTTATGCAGGAAATCAGCGACGTAGATTCTTTTCGGCAGTGAACTTCATTTGTTTTGGTTGATCACTGGAAAAGGTGAATTAATATGCCTTACAAATATTTTCTTGTCATTTCCATTTCTTATATAGAAAGAGAAACTATACTTATACAGTATCATGCTTGAAAAGTATAACAAAATTCTATCTATACAATCTTTATCTCTCTCTCGGGGCACCAGGTACTAACAACGAAAAATCTGTCAAAAGCAGTTTTAAAAATAGATAAGAAAAATGTGCATTCCTTTGAGAAACGCGAACACAGTTAAGCCTAACGCAAATCCATCCAACAATATAGTTTTTCTTATTCACTAAATTTCGGGTGGTATTCAGCTCATGATTTTTATTGCTGTTGTTTTTGTTACTGATATGATTATCATTATTATTATTATTGTTATCATAACAACTGTTCTTATTCTTGTTACAATCGTTATTGACGGTATGTATCACTTGCTGTCTGATCCAAGAAATGCGCTTTGACCTCATTATTGTTAACAATGAATTATCAATATGGCAGTCTACCTCTTGTTCAGTGATATTTTCATTATCATCACTACATCAATTTTCTCGTCCAACCGGTCTGACGAGAAAAAAAAGTGCCACTGTACACTTCGAATTGTGAAGTAGACCACGAAGTATCCTTCATAGACAAAGTCGAACAGACTGAATTTTTCCTATTCGGCATTAGTGGCTTATCCCTCATGCGAAGGTGATAGCGTTCTACTAAAACAATGGCCAAGATAAGTTCAAATGCCGTTATCGATTGGATCAGTAACCATGTAACAGTTGCCAATCAACCTTCGGCGTCTCGCATGCCTCTCACTAACGCCGTGGTTTGTCATTGTCGGTGTCATCCTTCATTAAAAAAAGACGTCATGAGTAAATTGTAACAATATTCTTGATTATTAATGTGTCTTTTTACCTAGTTGTTTATATGCGGGAGAGAGGGCTGAGCTCCCGGGACCCGTCCGCTATTATTTTTAGTTTGTGTTAGTGTTAGTGCTAGTGTGTTATCTATTTATATGTATTTGCATATAACTAAGTAAAATAAATAATAAATATAGAGATATATATTTCTATATACATACATGCACACTGCACACACACACACATACGACAGAGAGAGAGAGAGAGAGAGAGAGAGAGAGAGAGAGAGAGAGAGAGAGAGAGAGAGAGAGAGAGAGAGAGAGAGAGAGAGAGAGAGAGAGAGAGAGAGAGATAGAGACAGAGAAAGAGAGAGATAGAGAGAGAGAGAATCATAACGAATGCATGAGAGTACCTAAAACTTTTCACATTATAATAAAACCCTTTTGATTATTCAGTCTCTCTATAACAACTTTACGTACTCATTATTCAAAAACAGAAATCCAGCATGATAAACCACACCTCCATAAAAGGCGCCAATACGGCTAGAATAACGAGTGTATCTTGATTCCTTTGCTTCTCTGAATACCACAGCCCCGGCCTATCAGTTCTTATGATTATGACTCACTCATGACATTTGAGAAGCTGCCATGTGAGTATATTTTGAATATTTGTTTGTAGATAAAATATAACAATAATAAGCAAATTCAAGTAAATGACACCTAAATCCTACAGAATTGATTAAACTTTTTTATATTTTGCGTGCATAGCAGACGACAGGGATAAGTACGAATGCATAAGTACCCATTGCTTTATATACGACAGTTTACACAAAGACATATATATATATCCGCTCCAACAAACATTGCTAAATCGTTATTACTCACGGGAACAACACCACTGGACCTTGCTTTCACAAAACTGATTATCGAGAGACACAAGAAGAAAATGATCTTCATGGCGACACACTTCCCTGACGACCTCTCTACTCTCCTCTGTCTCGAGTCGCACTCTGATACCTTCGTCCCTCGTGCGTTGTTTACACTGTATCAGCTGAGACTGTCACATGGCAGGCTTGCCAACATGATCGACAAATGGAGCGATTGTTTGTGGCATTTTCAGGGTATGCTTTGTTCGTATGTGAAGATTTTTATTTAAAAGTCCATATGTAATTGATAGATACCCTCTTCGATCGCGTGATCATGGCAGATCCATAGATATATCCAGGTCTTATATTCTTTCTTTGTTCTTATGTTAAGGCTTACAGGAAATTAACTGAGAGATTGTTACAGATTTTTCTTATATTAGGATTTATTTAATTATCTTAATATATGCAAAGAAACAATAACAACTAATAATCTACTCATTATTGATCTCTCTCGGTATATAGAAAAGGCTAATGCGCAGTGCATTATTTTATACAGCTTATCTCTGCAGCCTCACACTATTTTAGATCAATGATCCTTCACATACAGCTCTGGCAACATAAACAAAGCAGTCTACTTGAAGTAAGTTGTGTAGGATTAATCACTTGTAGTATTATTTCAGAGTATTGTATAGACACCCTCAATTGTTAAATGTAATAGCAAAATGTTACTGAGCAGGTTTGGAGTATAGAGAAGGCAATTAGATATTTAGGTATTTCAGTATACCAATAGTATTTTTTCCACGAACGAATTTTAGAAGTCGTTCGTTTGGTCTGATTTTAAAAATCTCTCTCTGAGCCTTGGAGAGAAGAAATAAGTTATGTTATGGCTTATTTACAGTCCCATAACCATATGTAGTACAAGGTAAGTAGTACATGGATTAAAAAATCGATGTAGTCAAGTTTTTCTTCTCATTTTGTGTAGTCTGCAAAACCAGCTATAGTGATGATGGTAGTCTTGACAGGTAGAGAGGGAATAAAATACCAAGAAAAAAAAACTTCAAAAGGGATGTTTAGACCAGACTGAAAAGTATGGCACCTTTCAATGAGATCTGCAATATGCAAGATAGAATTATCATTGTGTTGGTGTGCACTTTTGGATTTCTTTCATTCTCTTGTATTCATATTTATATTTAGAAGTTGAGATAAAGAAAACCCCCAGATGAAATCATGAATCTGTACTTTTGATATACCATTTATTTGTTCTTGATGATTGTCTGAAACTGTAATTTTGCCCACTTTGATGTTTCAAGTTGAAAAAAAAATCAGGAACTGATAAATGTCTTCTTTATTATTAAAGTTTTAGGAACTTCCATAGTCATTTTTACAGAATGGGCTGTATCACAGATAATGAAGAGGGTGATGTTTAATACTACTATACTTTTGATATTGTTCAGGATAATTGAGGGCATGAACAATTCAAGGAAAATTGTGGGATGAGAATGTGAAAAAGATATTAAAAGGGGATTTGACCTCTGCAGTACCCCATCAGGAAATAGCTACAATTTGTTAGTGTCCTATGAATAGTTTAAACTAAATTAACTCATTCTTCTAGCAATAATCTTGTGGGTGCTAAGTGTGAAATCCTGTAATAATGCCTTTAAATTATACATAATGTATTTAATTAGTGAATTTTTATTTGAAGTTATACACCAGCTATTGTAATTATGTTGATAGGTAGGATAAAGCAATTGTCACATAATTTTATGGGGTTTACTTAAAAAAGTGCTAGTTATTAAGAATGGAATGATTTATTTCTTTTTTGTTCTATACATGTACTGTGTAACAAATATAAGAAAGTAACCATATATTTGTGGTGCAATAATGACATCTCCAATTCATAACACTCAAATCTGTGACCTGAACAGTACCTCTCATCCTGTTTAACTAATCTCACAATACATTAGCAGCACTTGTGAAGTAGTCCATCAGCTCTATTGGTATGTTGTTCTATTATTAGAATTCATTGGGAATTGTTGATCCACTTATTTTTTCTCATAAGACTTTAAATATGGAAATATTTGATAACCACACTGCCAATTCTATTCTCAATTAGATGAAGCCATTTTCTAATGAAAGTGAAATGATATATTTGGTTATTAACAAATATACATTATTTAAGATGTTTACCAGAACAATGTGTAAATGTCTTTGATTAGTGAGCAGTATAATTGGAATGGTGTCTCAATATTCTAGTGAGTGACAATAAAGATTATCGTGCTTATAGATAGTATAGCAGAGAAGCAAAAGTTCTCTTTCTTTTCTTAAATTTTTCAAGTAGAAATTTTTTATTTAGCATGTTTATTGTGGAAATTGTAGGTCTATTGATGTCAGCTGTAATTTCAATTTTATTTGCACCTTTAATTGTAATGGACCCATATTTTCTTGTCTCCTTTATCCAGGTAAGATAGTATGTAGTGTATCTATTTAATGGTTTTCTTATATATATATATATATATATATATATATATATATATATATATATATATATATATATATATATATATATATATATATATTATTATATATCTGACTGATGGCTTGCTGTCCCTGCCAGCTGTGCCTGTTTATTTTACAATTATATTACTAGGTTGTTATTTTTTCATTGAGTCAAAGATATACTTGAGAGGTTAGTGGTGACTGATTGAGTATATACAGTGTATCCTAATCACATCATCGGTTTAAAAAAGTTATCATCACCAACCTTTCAGGTATCAGAGTTATCATCACCATCCTGTCAGCGTATCATCAGTCATCACCAGCTTATCAAGTGCATCATCTTTACCCAAAATCTAGTGTTTTTAATTAATCTGTATAATTCCTGGCATTCATACAATGTCTTGTGTAGTTTGTGGTGCAGTTCCTACATACTTTAGAGTTTTATATGTACTTTTCCAGTATGTAACTATCCATTATAGGATCATTCTTTTACTTTTATAATTTAGGTCTTGATTTACACCACAATTATCTGGATATACTACACTCCCTCCCCTGTTATTAAGACAAATGTATACATGAAGATTGTGTGCTAGATACAATAATACACTATACTCTGATATCAGGAGAAATGATAGTAACTGTTTAAGGCAGATAAGTTGCTTAGCTCTTCTTGTGTTGCAATAATTTTTGTTTACACTTAATTATAATTAGAATATAATGCTAATGCTTTATTGTGCTATGTTGGTTTCCTTGTGCTTTTGCAAAGATTATTTCAATGCATGCCACTTAGTTCATTGTATTTAGTTATATTTATGGAAAGATTGCCAGTTTGTATGCTGGTATTTTGCATTGGCAACCAGATGTCTTAAAATGTCTTAAAAATGTTGACACTTAAAATTACTTATATATTTGATCCTGTTGTATTTCTGCATATGCACGACAAATAATATCTGGCATTTATTTCATCAGGGTAAGGGATAGCAGGGGAAAAAATAAATTGAATGGCTAGATGGTCTTCAATACATATTCATTTAAGTCTGTAATCTACTGGGTTGGATCACTTTCGTATTGCATTTTTTAGTTGAAATTGAAACCTATTCATTTCTGCAGTTGTGTAATAAGAGTATTACACAAAATACTAATTAGTATCTCTTTGCTAACATACCATAGATAGACTCACATATATCATAAGTCTAGAAAATAGTAAAAGACAGCATCAGGCTGAACATCTTAAGATATGGCCTGTCCTGGAAGGGTTAGATTATCTAAAATGGCCATTTCTTTTGAGAGTTTCTTTTTTTTTTAATTCTCAACTTCATGTCACCAAAAAAAGATTAATAAGAAGCCACAATGGATTTGAAATATGCATTTTGATATTCTGTTTTAGAATGACACCTGCTTCTCTTTTGCATTTGTCTTCTCACATTGTTTTAATAATGTTGAGGATGTGGGATGCTCTTCCTATTGAGTGTACAGCAGAAAAGGATATAATTGTGTGAGCTCCTTGAGAGTTAAAGCAAGAAATGCACTTCTGCCTGAGATGCTTCTTAGGTATATGTCTTTTCTCGTCTCCAAATTCTTTAAGGGAGTCTCAGTCCATCTCTACCAATGTGTAGGTGCATTATTGAAACTCAAATGAATATTCTTGCGAGTCCTTTTTTTTAGTGCGTTGTATACAGACTGGTTTGACATTCATCTGAAAGTCTAGTAGAAGTTTTTTGCCACTTCAATCAAATATAATGGTATAATATTGAATGGCTGAGAAAGAAGTTAAAAAGGTAAAATGGTTATGTTTACATATTTTTGTATTTAAGTCTAGTGTGTATGAAGGGAAGATGTGGGCTTGTAATATAGAATTTTTGAAAATCTGTGAACTCTGACTTTGAACCTTGATATCTTGTAAATGCAAGGAGATTACAAGACTTTCATTAGAGAAAAGATATCAACTTTCACTGCGAGACAGAGAGTGTGAGTGAGTGAGTGAGTGAGTGAGTGAGTGAGTGAGTGAGTGAGTGAGTGAGTGAGTGAGTGAGTGAGTGAGTGAGTGAGTGAGTGTGTGAGTGTGGATAGAGAATACAGATATGACGGCAAGGGGGCAGGGGATTGGGTAATTCTTCCAAAAACCAAGAGAAGTTCAAGTGAGGGGAGGTTTTCACATGAGATCTCTGAACACACATGTAGGGGGGGGGGGGGGGGGATTAACCCATTCACGACGAGGGCATTCCAGCCTTGCATGTCACAATGGCGGGGCTCTCGAATGCATAGGCCTAAATCAGTTAAATAACCGACGCCATATCGAGTCCCCAGCGAACAGGCCTAATATGCGCGGTACAGTGTTGTACCACCCGTCACGAGAGGGTTAAACTGGAATTCTATTGGCAGGATTTAACTAGGATTCTCTTAGCATTATTTAACTCTGGAATCAGATTCAATTCGGGAATTGTTGCTCATATGTTCCAGCCTTGTAGTGCTCCCCTCAAGAGATGGCTCTTAGTTGCCCCACTGCCTTTTGCAGTTCTGAGTATCAGTGTTGGGAGATTTTTTTTTTTTTTTTTTTTTTTTTTTTTTTTTTTTTTTTTTTTTTTTTTTTTTTTTTTTTACCTCCCCCATAAATACATTATTTGAAATGCCATGTTTCAATTTATGAAAAAAATATTTTTACATTTGACAAAGAAGAAACTCTAGACAGTGGAAAATAAGGGATGCATCACTATCTATTTAGCCCCAATTGACTGTGGGACCATACCCAAGAATGGCTTTATCACCTTTTAGCCAGGCCTGTATACCCTGTCTGACTACAAGGGGAGCTGTACCTAGATCCTAATTTTCTCCCTGTCATTGATGATCTATAGATTGTGATCCTAGAAAGCTGTTAATTTTATTATGCAGTTATAATACAGTTACATTTTTTAAAGCCATACAAGATGGCCAAGCCTAGATGAGTGTAATTGTGATCGAACCAAAAGGGGAGGCTGGATGGCCAGAGGGACCTCAGGATCAAGAGCTGAGTCTAGCTCATAGAATGTGAGCATTACCCATTAACCCATTCACGACGGGGGCATTCCAGCCTTGCATGTCACAATGCCGGGGCTTTCGAACGCTTAGGCCTAAATCAGTTAAATAACCGACGCCATATCGCGTCCCCAGTGAACAGGCCTAATATACGCGGTACAATGTTGTACCACCCGTCACGAGAGGGTTAAAGCCAGGAGGTCATGTATATGTGTACTGTCCATTATGGTTTTGTTTTAGTTGTTTCTTTTACACATATATGGTTTCACAAGTGCTTTAGTCACAGAGAGGACAATTAGCAGACTTACCTACCACACTTGTTTAACCCATTATGGATGTGGCTGATTTGGCTGTGCCTGGTCATTTCGTCTGGTTATTTTGGAATGTGCAGTCCTAATACTGCAGGCTATTTGTTGCTTGAGGCATTGCCCAGCCACTATGCACCATCCGGTGAGACGGCAAAACAAATCCATGGCAAGACATTTGTTTCACCCATTAGGAATGGGTTTACTCATTCCTTGAATTTATTGTTTATATTTTTATTACTATTATCATTGTTGTTAACATTATTATGATGATGATAATGAGGATGATAATAATAATGTTAGTACTGATGATAATAGTAGTAGAAATGTAAGTTTTGCTCTGAAAATACGAAGAATAGTGTAACAGATGAGGTCAGGTAGGTCTAAAATTGTCTCCTATTGGATTAATCTGTCAAAAAAGAAACAAAAGCAAAAACAATAACAAAGCAAAGTGGACAATGCATGTCCCATATTATCATTGGGTTTAAAGGCTGCACAAAAAACTGAACCATCCGTTGCAAAGATAATGAATAAGCAATGTGATAACGTTTTGATTGACACTTTGGCAATTTGTCTGACGGAATCAAGGCACCAGGTGACAGACACTCGTATCCAGCTCATTGTGATATGATTATTTTTGTATTTATTTTCATTTGTTATTTTTATTTCATTTCCATTTTAATTTGATATTATATAGATATATAGTTCCCTCTCATGTACATTCCAAAGCAGCAGACATTGTTCCAGAGGACACATCACCTCATTTCCTTCTCATATAAAAACATTTTGTAATCATGCATAAGAAGAGGAGATTTTAAGAGTACCAATCAGTCATTTGCAGGGATTTTCTCTTTTTCCTTTTTTTTTTAGTGAGTGATAGTCCATATTTGTTATTCAAATTTGCCACCACCCCGCAGTCGATAGACTAATCCCTTTGCTCTTTTACTTTATTGTAGACCATGATTTAGATAAAGAAGTTTACAAAACATCTGTGTGATTACTTGGCTCTTTTATCTATAGCAGAAACATACCACAGGATTTTTTCCTATCTTTAGATGAAGCTGTATAAAGCTGTGTAGCAAAAATAGGGAAACCTACAAAAGATACTAAAATTTGTATAGAAGTATTATTATTTTAAACTCAAAAGATGATAGTTGATATGTCTCTAAAGTCCACTTTTCATTATATTTATTTGAGATTGAAAC
>BOPN01001274.1:307500-312500 GCA_017312705.2 Penaeus japonicus
CTAAAGGTATTTAGGACATCAATTTTGTTGTTTTGTTCTTTTTGCTTTTTCTTTGTCTGTCGGTGATGCTCATGTCATTTGCCGTATCTGCATTATTGGGAAAGAAGCTTAAGGTCTGTGTCTGATGTGTGATTCCAAATACAAGAGATTGTATGTGATATTTATCTCAGTTTGACTTAATACAAATGAAGAAGACAATAAGTTTTAAAGAAGATTGTAAAATCATGATTGTTGTATCACGTCTCCTTTATAATTATGAAACAGAAACGCCAGGGCGTCGTCAGCTTCGTTCAAAGAGACCGCTTTCTGGGGACTCCAGTAGTACTGAGAAGGAGAAAAACCTTACAAATTTAGCATGGTAAGTGCTTTCAGGGCTCTAACACAAAACCACTGATTTTAAAGTTTTCATTGTAAAGTTAGAATCCTTATAATCTGAAAACTTCTATTCTAGGAATCATCTGATGGTATAAAAGTTGTTTTATTATAGTGTATATAACATTAAGAAATTCATTTCTTGTATCAATATCATGCATAAACATTTTTTCTTTCACCAGTGAATCTGGCCGTAGTACTCCAACGACTATTACTTCGGGTGCAAGCATAGCGGGCATCGGGGGCTTGGCTAGAACAGATTTCGCCTTGCCGCTGAGTTACCGTTCAATTCAACCGCAATTGCAAGATTGGACATTGCTCCCAGAGACTCACCGTGATCCTCCTCCTCCGTCACTGATCTATGGCCCTTTACATCTGCTAAGGCTGTTTGGTAAGAGTTCCTATTTCCCTTTTTTTTCTTTCCAGTGGTTTATCATAGCAGTGTTCATGCCTGTTGGTCATTCTGGCTTTGTTTTGAACGTCCCAAAGATGTTAGAAGATTGGACATTCCAGCTGGGTCTTCAAAAACTGTGATTTTGAAAGAGATGTATATGAAATAGTAGTTTCCTCTTTATTGTATGTTTATTATTTATATAATATTATTATTAGCATGAGAAGTAGTAGCCTTTTTGTATTATTGTTGTCATTGTTGTTTTACAGTGAAGTTGCCAGAAATCTTGTTTCGCATGAATCTCCCAGAAATCAAGAGAAGAGTAATCATCAAACACCTGGAGTTATTTTTAGAGTAAGTAGGAAAAGCTGCATTTGTTGTTTATATAAGATTATGAATATATAATTTACCTTCAAAGATTCCCAAGCACTGGGTAGTATGTTTGATAATAGGGCTTTCTACACTCTTGCTATGTACAGTATACCTTTTCTATTATATCATCATTGAAACAGTTTCATATTTTTCATAAGTAATTATTCATAAATAATAATTTTTAGATATTGATATAGTTTTTAACCTTGTGTTTGTAACTCTCCCACAGGTATGTCAGCAGTCATAGTGATGAGCTATTTATGGAATCTCATTACATTCCAAACCCAGATGTGTAACTGAGTTTTTATTCATATAAGAAGGAAATCTTGTTCGAGACAGATCCAGAGAAACGAGTGCTACTCGTGGGGTTCCTCAAAAGGACAATGTGCTAAATTGAAATGTAAATGGTTTCAAAAGGAACTGAGTGGCTGTGATTCCCCAGTAAATATATTTTGTAAACTCAGTGAAATATGGGTTGTTCTTGTTTTTCTTCGTTTTTAAAGTACAACTATGCACTAGAATGTCTGATGATCTACCGTGCGTGCACCAGCAACAGTGAATTATTGACCAGTTTCAGAAAGGGTTCAGAGTGTGCACATGTAAGCTAAACTGGCCATATCAAGGAATAAAGCTCTTGTGGAAGTTATTTAGATACTGATATTGTAACTGATATTCATAAAGTATTGGAATTTTAAAAATAAGCTATTTATATTGTGGATTAGACATCCTAATTTATGAAATTAAATGTATGTCATCTGCATAAAATGTTTTGATCAATGTTAACTGTAAAACAACATCATTTATATGTTTGTGAAAGGGAAGAATCTCCTTTTCACATTTTATTGATAAAATTTGCAGTTACAAAGCACAAGATAATTTGTATTTTGTGTAAGTTTGCTCCACTATGAGAATGTAATTATGAAAGAAACTCATTTAAAGATGTTGTCCATTTTGATTTAAATCAAATAGAAAGAGATTCTTAAGGTTAAAAAGTGACTGTCTTGTGTTAACTGATTTACAAGAACTGTGAATTTTTGCAGCCTAAATTAGCTAAACATTCATAGGCTATAGCATTAGAACTAAACATGCCAATGTTTTCTGAAACTTTCTTCCTGAATGTAATTGTGTGTTTCTGAAGAAGTATTGAAGATTCTGTACTATTTTTTTAAATAAAGACATTTAATTATTGTTGGTGATATTTATTTGAATTTATTATTTTTGTTGAGTTTTATCACATAGGAATCATTATGTATTCAAGTACATTAGACTAGAGACATGATGGTATTGAAAGTTACCCAGCTCTTTTTTGTAAAATTATGATGTTTATGTATGTTACATACAGAATAAAAGGGAATTATTGACCTCTGTGGGAAGTTCTTCATTAGCTAAACCTTTTCTCTAATTAACTGTAGTTAATTGCCTTGTAGTTCGTGTAAAAAAAATTAGTGAAATGCTTGTTCTACTAACTACACATAGATATAAAATAATGGTCTGGAAGACAGTTTTCAAGTATCCAAGCTTTTTTTAGTGCAGTACATGTCCAATTATGATTATAATAATCTTTGTTATTATCATTACCATCATCATTAGAATTATCATATTTATGATTATTGTTATCATTTTCATTGTAATAATAATCATTATTATTACTAATATCATTATCATTACTATTGTAATCATCATTGCCATTTTCATGATCATGTTCCTTATTAATGTTATTATTATTATCATTATCATAGGTATTAGTATTATCATCATTATCAATATCATTGTTCTCATTGTTATTATTATCATTGTCATTATTGTTATCATTATTATTCTTGTCATTGTCATTGTCATTGTTATTGTTATTATCAATATAATCATTGTTACTATTATCATTATCATTATAATTATTATCATCATTATTGATGATAATATTGATAATAATGATGATGATGAAGATATTATTGATAAAGAATAGTTATGATAACAATAATGATTAAAAAAAGATCATATTAGTGATAAAAATATCAATGATAATGATGATGATTCTAATATAGATAATAATGATATTAATATAAACAATGATAATGATTCCAGCAATAGTGATAAGAAAAATAACAATATTGATAATGATGACAATGATAACAAGTCATAATGATCATATGGTAATGATTACAGTGACATTGTCTCTCTTCATATTCAATATAGTAATGATTATGGGCATAAAATGATAAAGATAATAATAATGATAGTGGTGATTATGGGCATAAAATAATAAAGATAATAATAATGATAGTGGTGATTATGGGCATAAAATAATAAAGATAATAATAATAACAGTGGTGAAACTATCAATGAGGTTGATAATGATAATAAAATTATTAGAGTAATGGTATTCAAATAGTAATGATACTGATAATGGTGATGATGATAGTATTAATGACGGTGATAAGAATGATGATAATGATAGTGATAGTAATGATAATGGTTATAACACAAAGTAATGATTATAACAAAAATAATCATGTTAATAGCAATGATATAGTAATGATGATGGCAAATATGATAATGACAATACTACTAATACTATCATTAATGATTATAATCTCAATGGTAATAATGCTAACAATAATGAAAACTCATAATGATGATCATCATGATAATGATAATAACACTGATAATGCTATGCATCGGCTTTTGAAATCTAGTTTAGTAAGATTAGAACCATCCATTGCTTTTCTACACCCGGTTGAGTTCAAGGTCTTTCGAAATGTGATGATTTTTTTTTGTTTTTTGTTTTTAAAAATCACCAGGATTTCCAAAGGACAATTGTCTTTCTAACATTTCGCATTTAGTGTTCAGTCTTGCGCTTCTTTGCACATTGATCTCATTTATTTATCATGTTCGCTGTATTCTTCAAGAAAAAATCTTTGTCCGTGTTTCATTCACCAATTGTAAAATTTTACTGCGCATCCAGTGATGAATTTGTCGCTTTTTTCGCTTTTGGAAAAGCTTTTGTGTACTGCTGTTGTAATTGTTTTCTTAAAAGATTTGTAGGATTCCTTACTATCCTATTCACTTAATGGCAGATCGACTTCCATTCACGGAAAACTTTTTGCTACTGTTCTTGCACTTCATCTGGCTTCGAGGTGATTGAATCGACCTTGAATTCGGGTTTATGCCTCACAACTTCTTGATCTTCAATTTAATCTCGATGATGACATGACGGGTGATTTTTATACCGAGTATTCATGTTTTCTTGTTCGTTCATGCGACCCAATCGGTCTCTGACCTTTGTCGTCCTTCTAATCAATCCCATGCGACCCAATCAGTATCTGACCTCTGCCGTCCTTCTAATCAATCTCATGCGACCCAATCAGTCTCTGACCTCTGCCGTTCTTCTAATCAATCCCATGCGACCCAATCAGTCTCTGACCTCTGCCGTCCTTCTAATCAATCCCATGCGACCCAATCAGTCTCTGACCTCTGCCGTCCTTCTAATCAATCCCATGCGACCCAATCAGTCTCTGACCTCTGCCGTTCTTCTAATCAATCCCATGCGACCCAATCAGTCTCTGACCTCTGCCGTTCTTCTAATCAATCCCATGCGACCCAATCAGTCTCTGACCTCTGCCGTTCTTCTAATCCATCCCATGCGGACCAATCATTCTGTCAACGCGTGAATTGACTAATCTGGCGTCCATGTGACTCATAATGATGATGATGTCTTATGATTTGCAATCATATCTTGTAGCTTGTAACTGATTAAAATGCATCCATATCATAATGATCTGCTTGAATACTAACAATGCCAAAAGGAGAGCCAGCCAACTGAACTAGCAGAGCCCGTTCTGAAAGCTACCAATAACCTTTAAGTGCT
>BOPN01001275.1:35000-40000 GCA_017312705.2 Penaeus japonicus
GTATGTATGTATGTATGTATGTGTATATATATATATATATATATATATATATATATATATATATATATATATATATATATATACATATATATATATATATATATATATATATATATATATATATATATATATATATGTATATATATATATATATATATATATATATATATATATATATATATATATATACATGCATATATATATATATATATATATATATATATATATATATATATATATATATATATATATGTATATATATCTATATATATATATATATATATATATATATATATATATATATATATATATATATATATACATATATATATATATATATATATATATATATATATATATATATATATATATACATATATGCATATATATATACATATATACATATATATACATATACATATACATACATATATATATATGTATATATATATATATATATATATATATGATTATAGTGATTATGATGATCATAAGGATAATCATGGCACCACTAATAATAATGATTATTAGGATATTTACAAAAAAAAATATTAAGAAACGAATGTGACCAGGAAGATTGCCGTAATCAATTAAAAACTTGGAGGCGGAAAAATCAAATATAAGATTACTTTCAGACCCATGTCACTCCTTCGAAGAAATGGCTATCTGATAAAAGTAAGAGTAAATTCCATTAAACTTTCTGAAATAGCAGCCTGAAAGGTGACTTCAGTGAGCCAGAGAGAGAAGAAGAAAAAAAAAAGAACTTTTACGGGGAAAGAAATTAAGATTGGAAAAGTGAACGAGGAAGTATATCAGTAGTGATAAAAAGGGAAATAAGATGAAATTGAAAATTGATAAGAAGTAAGTTAATTTCAGTTTTTCTTCTCTGATAACTGATGGCGAATCGCATTTCCTGACATCAACAGATCGTACTACTTATACTGATATTACTTATCGTGATATGAAATAATTAAACAATATATCATAATGATTTTGTGAAGTTGTATTATATCACTCATAGCATATCCTTTAATACTGTTACCACTTATGCTGATTTGTGTAGGGTACGATATTAATAGCAACATATACATAAATACAGGATCATTATTAGTTACTATTAGTTAATACATCTCAAGACACAGTATTCGGACAACTCTCTTCTTAAGGATTATTTTCCTGCTTCCATCTTCAGTCACTGCAGCTCTCTCGATGTGAAAGTGGGTTTAGAAAGCAAGAATGACGAAATTCCGAGCCATATGCCTTTGGTTACCCCAAGGTTTAGGTTTTCTTAGGTTTTCTCCGATGCCTTAGGTTTCCCCAAGGTTTAGTTTTTCTTAGGTTTCCTCCGATGCCTTAGGTTTCCCCAAGTTTTAGGTTTTCTTAGGCTTCCTCCGATGCCTTAGGTTTCCCCAAGGTTTAGGTTTTCTTATGTCTTCTCCGATGTCTTAGCTTTCCCCAAGTTTTCGGTTTTCTCAGGTTTTCTCCGATGCCTTAGGTTTCCCCAAGGTTTAGCTTTTCTTAGGTTTTCTCAGATGCCTTAGGTTTCCCCAAGGTTTAGGTTTTCTTAGGCTTTCTCCGATGCCTTAGGTTTCCCCAAGGTTTAGGTTTTCTTAGGTTTCCTCCGATGCCTTAGGTTTCCTCAAGGTTTAGGTTTTCTTAGGTTTTCTCTGATGCCTTAGGTTTCCCCAAGTTTTAGGTTTTCTTTGGCTTCCTCCGATGCCTTAGGTTTCCCCAAGGTTTAGGTTTTCTTAGGTTTCCTCCGATGACTTAGGTTTCCCCAAGGTTTAGGTTTTCTTAGGTTTTCTCCGATGCCTTAGGTTTCCCCAAATTTTAGGTTTTATTAGGTTTCCTCCGATGCCTTAGGTTTCCCAGAGTTTTAGGTTTTCTTAAGTTTCCTCCGATGCCTGAGGTTTCCCCAAGGTTTAGGTTTTCTTAGGTTTTCTCCGATGCCTGAGGTTTCCCCAAGGTTTAGGTTTTCTTAGGTGTTCTCCGATGCCTTAGGTTTCCCCAAGGTTTAGGTTTTCTTAGGTTTTCTCTGATGCCTTAGGTTTCCCCAAGGTTTAGTTTTTCTTAGGTGTTCTCCGATGCCTTAGGTTTCCCCAAGGTTTAGGTTTTCTTAGGTTTCCTCTGATGCCTTAGGTTTCCTCAAGGTCTAGGTTTTCTTAGGTTTCCTCCGATCCCTTAGGTTTCCCCAAGTTTTCGGTTTTCTTAGGTTTCCTCCGATGCCTTAGGTTTCCCCAAATTTTAGGTTTTCTTAGGTTTCCTCCGATGCCTTAGGTTTCCCCAAATTTTAGGTTTTCTTAGGTTTTCTCCGATACCTTAGGTTTCCCCAAGGTTTAGGTTTTCTTAGGCTTCCTCCGATCCCTTAGGTTTCCTCAAGGTTTAGGTTTTCTTAGGTTTTCTCCGATGCCTTAGGTTTCCCCAAGTTTCTTTGTCTGTGGGTGTAGGTCCTCTCCCCACTGCTATATAACCCGCTACTCCACCACCATTACCTAAGAAGAGATCCACGCATTTCCCTTTTCCTGTTGTTCTCTTTTCATCTCCCTGCCACTCAGGAGGAGAGAACCGCTGTGTACTCGGTTCTTCTGTTCTCACCAAAAGGGCCTACCATTCAGAAGGCGGTCTTCAGCACGTGATTCACGAGGCTCCATCTGTTCTCTCAGGGGAATCCCAGCCCCCTCTCCCCCCCCCTCCCCCCTTAGAGCGAATGGAGAGCATTAGTTAGTCGCAGGGAATAGTTAACCAGCTGTCCTATTGTACATCCGAAGCACGTAAAATCGAGACGAAATCATATTAACTCGGATGTGGTGGATAGAGAGAGAGAGAACACATTGAAAGTTAAGAGTTTGAGCGGTAGAGGAAAGTTGGTGACAGATGCTGCCAGAATTCAGAAAGTATATCAAAATAACTTCCGCCTCGCCCACGGTTGGAAAGGAAGAAGTCATCCGAGAAGAGTTAAGAGCAGATGATTGTCTGAAATGGAACTGGTCATCCTTGGTACAGATTTGAATGGAAGATGAATGCGTGCGTCGTGAGACCGACATAGACGTGATGAGCACGGAAGCCACGGAAGAGGGAGAAAGGGAAATGGGGAGGGGGGGAGGGGGGAGGGGAGCGGGATATTGCATTTTGGTCCCTCGAGAAAAAAAAATGGTGATAAATGAAATAGAAACATAACCAGCTAGACTGAAGATATTCGAAGAGAGAGAGAGTGAGAGAGAGAGAGAGAGAGAGAGAGAGAGAGAGAGAGAGAGCAATTGTAAGAGTAATATCTGGGCGAGATTGTCATCAGTAAAGAGATTAGATTAGATTATTATTTGTGGATAACTAACTGATGAACACAAAAAGAGTTGGGAGAATATTCATGGCAGTAGGGAAAGCAAAAGAACAAAGTTCAGGTGTTGCTGTAGAAGTAAGAAAGCAACAGAAAGAAAACAAAGAAGGAAACATTACGATCATATAGAGAAAAGGGAAAGGCGAATGCAAGCTCAACCATGGAAAATCAAGCACAAGAAAATTGCAGGAATCATAACGTCGAATGCAAAGCAACTGATACGAGGATATAAAACAGCAACATAAAAAAACAGAGAAATAAGAAAAAAGCAAGTCACAAGCTGTGCAAAAATGGTCAGGATATTCAAAAAAGATATATGAAAGAGAATATATGTTTGGTTTAATATAGCAAAGCTATAGATATAAAAGAAAAATGGATATGGAAAATGAGAAGCACCAGACACATAGACAGTCAAACGATTGGAATGTATTTCTAAAGAATAAGAACAACATAAACCATCTTTCCCGGAAACTGTAATAGTCCATGTTATGTTGAGAGATGGTATGGAATGAATTGCTGATGTATTACAGACATTTTGGACTGAAGGAAAATATGCCACGTGAATGAATCTGCACCCAGTTATGAAAAGAAAAAAAATATTTAAAGACAGAGCGAGTCTACGAAAGAACGAATGTAAAGGGATGTTTTATTTAGATAAAAAAAAAGATAGAACGCGAATATTATACTACGCAGCCGTAAATCTATAAATAAGACAAATGATAAAATCTCAGTGGTTCTGTGGAATTGAAAAACACACGCACGAAAGGAAAAATCACAAGCCGCAAGTAAAATACACAATAATTCAGAACAGAACGAATTGAGAAAAGATTTTCAACAAAACGATAACTCACTCTTATCATCCCTCTGTTGGTGATGGATGTCAGGAGTAAAACAGTCAGAGGACAATAGAAACTACAGCAGCTTTAGTATACGTTCGTGACCCGGACTGAACAACAGATAAAAATGAAAACCTGTAGAAGATAAGTGTCACTGTTAAACGTAGACGTTCGAGGGGCGAAACATTCTGACAAGACATAGAGAGAGAAGTAGGAATTCATTACATAGGAGAGACAAGACACAGGGAAGGAGACAAGAAGGAAATGGGAGGGGGGGGGGGGGAGGGAGAAGAAGGAGGATGTTAGAAAGTGTTGTGTCTGACTGATCGAGAATATGATGTAGTAATTCATCTTGATCCTGAAATAAATGACCTCATATTACTCATATTTGGAGAAAAAAAAATCGAAGATATGAAATTAATCTCGTTATCTGGAAAGATAGAAATATTGCTGTGTCTCTGTGTGTCCAACTTTCTTTATTTTTCCTGTTTTTTTTTTTTTTATTATTATTTTCCTGCAAGTATTAGATCATGATAGTATGGTAGATATCACTAAAATATGCGAAATAGAAGGAAGAGTGGAATATAAGAGGAAGAAGAAGGAAACGGAGAGGGAAAAGGGAAATAAGAGGAAGGAGAAATTGGAGGAGGAGGAAAAGGAAAAGGAAGAGAGGAGGAGTAATAGAAGTAAAATAAAAGGAACGAGAAGGAGGAAAAGTAGAACAAGAAAGAGGAGATGGAATAAAAAGAAAGAAAAGAAAGGGAGGGAAAAATAAGAGGGACGCAACGTAGAATTGTATAAATTGTATACAAAGATACGAAAAGATAGCA
>BOPN01001275.1:47500-50000 GCA_017312705.2 Penaeus japonicus
TTTTCTTTGTATTTCATATAAGTTGTTTTGGATTTTATTGTTTCTTTCTTATAATTCGTTATGTGTAAGTAGGCATTAATCTAAGGTAACTGTTAGCTTTAACTAACTATAAAGACACCTTATGATATAAAATAAACATGCAGTTTGTATATAATAAAAGTTTAAAACATGCAGTTTGTATATAATAAAAGTTTCAAAAGAACAAAACAGAATACAGAAATACCGAAAAAGAGAAAGAGAGAAAGAGAAACAGACACACAGATAACCAGAGTACATTTTTAAACCCTCTCCGAGTAATCCAAAGTCAACGTACTCTCTTTCCCCTACCCCCTACCCCTTATCCCCTACCCCTACCCCTACCCCTTCCCCTGGACCACGCAGTCCCTCCTCAGTCCCTAAAAGGTGTCGTCACGGTCCCAAAATGAGTTCGAGAGAAGGGTATATTGGGTAACTTGCTTACTCATGAATAGCATTAACTCGAGTCGTCACATTTTTTTTTTTTTTTTTTTTTTTTTTTTTTTTTGGTGTGACTTTATTATGGCTCTCTCTCTCTCTCTCTCTCTCTCTCTCTCTCTCTCTCTCTCTCTCTCTCTCTCTCTCTCTCTCTCTCTCTCTCTCTCTCTCTCTCTTTCTCTTTCTCTGTTTGTTTGTTTCTTTTCCTCTATGCATGTCTGTATGTCTGTCTCTTTCTATCTATATCTCTGTCATTTATCTATCTATCTATACATTCATCCTCCTCCCTATTTGTCTATCTCTCTATCTATCAAGCATTCTCGTTATATCTGTCTATCTATCCATCCTCCATTTTCCTCCTTCCTTTTAGCCCTCCAATTGACTTATTTTTTTATCAAATACACTCCCCCCCCCCCACCACCACCACCAGCCCCCCAGCATCGACCTCTCCTTCTCCCCGTTTCTATTCCATCCCGATTATCACCTCTTCCTCGCTCTCACTCTTTCCCTCGTATCCCGCTCGACATCCCTGTCCCTTGATCATTGTTAGAAGGATGCTCCAGAGACCCCTCCAGGGACCCTTCTCAAGAGACCCCTCTCCAGGGACCCCTCTCAAGGGACCCCTATCAAGGGACCCCTCTCAAGGGACCCCTCTCCAGGGACCCCTCTCAAGGGACCCCTCTCCAGGGACCCCTCTCAAGGGACCCCTCTCCAGGGACCCCTCTCAAGGGACCCCTCTCAAGAGACCCCCCTCCAGGGACCCCTCTCGAGGGACCCCTCTCAAGGGACCCCTCTCAAGAGACCCCCCTCCAGGGACCCCTCTCGAGGGACCCCTCTCAAGGGACCCCTCTCAAGTGACCCCTCCAGGGACCCCTCTCAAATGACCCCTCTCAAGGGACCCCTCTCAAGAGACCCCCCTCCAGGGACCCCTCTCAAGGGACCCCTCTCAAGAGACCCCTCTCAAGGGACCCCTCTCAAGAGACCCCTCTCAAGGGACCCCTCTCAAGAGACCCCTCTCAAGGGACCCCTCTCCAGGGACCCCTCTCAAGAGACCCCTCTCAAGAGACCCCTCTCCAGGGACCCCTCTCAAGAGACCCCTCTCAAGAGACCCCTCTCAAGAGACCCCTCTCAAGAGACCCCTCTCAAGAGACCCCTCTCAAGAGACCCCTCTCAAGGGACCCCTCTCAAGAGACCCCTCTCAAGAGACCCCTCTCAAGAGACCCCTCTCAAGAGACCCCTCTCAAGGGACCCCTCTCAAGGGACCCCACTCAAGGGACCCCTCTCCAGGGACCCCACTCAAGGGACCCCTCTCAAGGGACCCCTCCAAGGACCCCTCTCAAATGACCCCCTCCAAGGACCCCGCCCACCTCTCCCCCACGCATCCCAGTGCCAGTGCCAACACAGCATAAACCTCCATGACCGCTTCTCGTCGCTGCCACAGGGTGCCATTATGACTTGCAGATTGCCACCTCGGCGTGATCAAAGCGGCACCAGAGACTAAGTGATGGGACCTGTTTGATGAGAACGGTGTCTATTCATGCCTGTAATGGGGCTTTGCATTGTTTGTCACGTGTTGATCATGCATTCATATATATATATTCCAAGGGCCCTCTCAAGGGCCCCTCTCAAGGGCCCCTCCTCAAGAGGCCCTCTCGGGATCCTCTCCCAGGGCCCTCTCAGGAGGGCCCTCTCAAAGGGCCCTCTCCAAGGGCCCTCTCCGGGAGCCCCTCTCCAGGGGCCCCTCTCCAAGGGACCCTCTCAGAGACCCCTCTCAGGGCCTCTCAAGGGGGCCCTCTCAAGGGCCTCTCAGGGACCCTCTCCAGGGACCCCTCTCAAGAGACCCCTCTCCAGGGACCCCTCTCGAGATTTCGAGGCCCCTCTGAGGACCCTCTCAAGGGAACCCCTCTCCAGAGACCCTCTCCAGGGACCCCTCTCCAAGGGTGCCCCTCTCAGGGACCTACTCAAGAGACCCTGCTCTCAAGGGCCCCTCTCAAAGAGACCCCTCTCCAAGGGACCCTCAAAGGGACCCCACTCAAGACCCCTCTCA
>BOPN01001275.1:65000-67500 GCA_017312705.2 Penaeus japonicus
TAACAGATTGGAAACGACAGAAAACGAGAAACGAAACTAAACGACAGAAAATGAGATTAAGCCACAGAAAACGAGAAAACGCAACCTTACGATAAAAAACGAGAAAACACTATCACACGACATAAAACGAAAAAAACGCTGCTAAACTGCAGAAAACGAAAAACGCGACTAAACGACAGAAAACGAGACAACGCGACTAAACGATAGAAAACGAGAAAATGCAACTAAACCACAGAAAACGAAGAATCGAGACTAGACCACAGAAAACGATAAATGTGACTAAACCACAGAAAACGAGAATGTGCGACCAGATATTAGAAAATGCGATTACACGACAGAAAACGAGAAAACGCGACAAAACCATAGAAAACGAAGAAACGTGACAAAACCACAGAAAACGAAGAAACGCGACCACAAGAAAGAAAACGCGACTCAACGACAGAAACCGAGAAAACGCAACTAAACAACAATAAAAACAACAACGTGAAAATGCACCTAAACGACAGAAATAAAATACGACAAAACGACACCATCATAACGAACAACAAACCATAAACCGACAAGATATCAGTATCCCCTTCAATTCCAGGGGAGACTTACCAAGATAGGTCACTCACTGCTACTGACTAATTACATTAGTTCAGGAGCTTTCCAGGAATCAGTCAAAGGACTTGTAATGCAGACAGATAATTCAATGGACGGGAAAAGGAGGAAGATGGTGATAGAGAGTGAAAGTGAGGATGGGGAAAGTGAGAGGATGTAGGGAATTAGGAGAGAGGTTGTAGAAATATTTATATTTTTTATTGGTTGTGTCTATATTCGATAGTTGAAAGTATATATAGTGTACATTCAAACATTCATATAGATGAATGGATAGATAGATAGAAATAGGTTTATGTAATAATGATAATGATGTTAATGATGATATCAATGATAATAATCGATAATGATACTGATAATGATAATAATTATTATAATAATAATAACGATAATGATGGTGCAAATATTATTAACGTCAGGTACCCACCCACCCCCATTCTGCCACCCTGACTCCTAATAGATATATATCTACCAACCGATTTGATAATAGTACCAATAATAATGATACAAATAAGGTAGATATGGTAGAAAAATTAGTGAAAAAAACAGTCAACAGGATCTCCCCCCCCCCTCACTAATTATAAGAATCTCGTTTCCACCAACCTATCTGAACCCCCCCAACCCCCAACCCCCAACCCCCAACTCCCAACCCCACATACACACACACACACAAACACACACAACCTGATATACAGACAACACCACGAAACGTCGCATTCTCAAATCTTCCTCCGGAATTCCTTTTCATCTTCGCAGCTGACATATTCGTGCCTCATATTCCTCCAAAAATCCCCACCCCCTCCCCTCACTCCCCCCCACTCTCCCCTCACTCCCCTCACCCCCCCCACCCCACCTTTCACGCCTTGAGATGCAGTCACGTCCCAGTCGTAAGTCATGCTTTCCCTGTCTTGAGATTCACCTTGCGAGGCGGCGAGATCGGAAGCTGGGGGGGTAGCGGGGTGGGGTAGGGGGGGTGTAAGGTAGGGGGTGGGGGTAGGGGGGTAGGGTAGGGCGTAGGGGGTTGTGGTAGGGGGGTATGGTGGGGCGCAGGGGGTGGGGGTAGGAGGGTAGGGGGGTAGGGTAGGGCGTATGGGGTTGTGGTAGGGGGGTAGGGTAGGGCACAGGGGGTGGGGGGTATGGTAGAGGGTACAGAGCGGGGGTAGGGGTTATGGTAGAGGGTAGAGGGTGGTGGTAGGGCGTAGGGGGTGGGGAGCTGGAAATGGCGAAGACGTATTTGGGAAATATTTGTACATCGTCTCTAAGAAATCTTATACATATACAAACACATATACGGATAGATGGGTATATTGTACATATAGACAGATTGATAGATATATGGATGTATGAAATATATACATACGATGACGTGTTTGCTTTTATGCTTGGTTTGGTTTTAAATTCTGGGGCAATAAATAAACTCTCTCTCATATATATATATATATATATATGTGTGTGTGTGTGTGTGTGTGTGTGTGTGTGTGTGTGTGTGTGTGTGTATGTATATATATAGATATATATATATATACATATATATATGTATATATATATATATATATATATATATATATATATATATATATGTATATATATATATATATATATATATATATATATATATATATACATATATATATATATATATATATATATATATATATATATATATATATATATATGTGTTTGTGTGTGTGTGTGTGTGTGTGTGTGTGTATGTGTGTGTGTGTGTGTGTGTGTGTGTGTATATATATATATATATATATATATATATATATATATATATATATATATATATATATATATGTTTCTGTCTGTATGTATATGCATTATCTATCTATTTACCCATACATATATATATGTATATATATATATATATATATATATGGATACAAAACTAGACTGT
>BOPN01001275.1:82500-90000 GCA_017312705.2 Penaeus japonicus
ATATATATATATATATATATATATATATGTGTGTGTGTGTGTGTGTGTGTGTGTGTGTGTGTGTGTGTGTGTGTGTGTGTGTGTGTGTGTGTGTGTGTGTGTGTGTGTGTGTGTGTGTGTGTGTGTGTGTGCGTATGTGTGTGTGTGTGTGTTATGTATGAATGTATGTATGCATGTATGTATGTGTGTGTGCGTGTGTGTTTGTGTGCGTATGTGTGTGTGTGTGTGTGTGTGTGTGTTATGTATGTATGTATGTATGTATGTATGCATGTATGTGTGTGTGTGTGCGTGTGTGTGTGTGTGTGTGTGGTTGTATTCACCATAACCGGTACGATAAGATGACAACGTACCACCGGTATCGCTCCAAACGTTGCCATGGTGACCTCTCTCTCCATCAGCTTCCTTATCCTGTGATGCGACTAAAGTTATACTCATGAAATTGTTGCTCTTTATTAACTTTTACGTACTTGATTTTTTTTTTAACAAGACCCTGCGTTGATAATAATGATGTTAAGAAATGATAGTATTCATAATGATGAGGATAATGATAATGGTGATAATGACAATGATATTGATAACAATAGCAATGATGACAATAATAACAATGCTAATAGTAATAATAAAAATGATGTTAACAATATTAACAATGATAGTAGTGATGGAGTTTATTATAATACTACTAATAATAATGGTGTTAACGATAATAACAATGATAATCATAACGATGATGATGATGATAACAATGATATAGTAACAGTATTTATAATGAAAATGTAAATAATAATGATGATAAAAATGATGATAATAAGAGTAGAATGATAGCAATAGTAATAGTAATAATCATAATAACAATAGTAATAACAGTAACATTAATAGTGATGATGATAATGACAATGATAACAATGATATTGATGACAAGAATGATAATAACAATAATAATAATGGTAACAACAAAAATAGTAATAATAAAAATGATACTAATAATGTTGATAATAATCATCATCATTATCATCATTATCCTAAAAGTAATAATGGCAATGAGGATGATAATAATAATGATGATAACGATAATAACAATAATATTAATGATACAATGATAATCATAAAAGTGATAATAATTATAATGATAATGATGAAAATAATGATAAAATAATGATAATTTTTTTTCAATGATAATGATAAGATAATGTTAATAATAATGATAAAAATAATAATATTCATAATAACAATAATGATTATAAGTAGTTGCTAAAACCCTACGGATTCAAAACCCACATTTCACAATATCATTTATCAATCAAAGTCACATTCAACACCAAACGCAACGTTGCCAATGCATAAGTTATAATATGTCACTGTGCAATCAACACCTACGTTTCTTCCCACCCATGTTATGCAACATCTGTCAGCATCTAAATGAGAAATTAAAAGAGTTTCCCATGCAACCCACAAATACTGTATTGCATGCTGGATGTTTCCCCAATTCAGTCCTGCAACGGTTTGGATAAACTTGGGGCCTTGCATTTGTTTTTTGTTTTTTTCTTAGTGCGAGTGTCTATATGTAGAATGTTGTGAATTTTCAGGTATACTATTTTTATATTTTTCATTAATGTTTATCTTCTTGTTTAAGATAGATGGATGGAGAGTTTTCTCGGATCGAAGTTCTTTGCAATAACGTAAATATATGTGAGTTTCATTCATATGTCCCTTTTTTATTCTGATAATTTATAGCTAAAGTGAGTCCTTGTCTGTAAATACGCTTTTTTGAATACTAAACATTATTTAAACATATCGTTGACAACATTTAAAACAAAGTTTAGATTGTATTTTTACTGCATATTTTGAACACTCTAAACTTTAAAATATGATCAGTTTGAATGGAGGGCATACTTCAGGCATTTATGCACGACGCTGGCCGACGAGGGGTTAGATATATTGCTTAGTACACAAAGTAACATGTGAATACGTGTGTGTGTGTGCATATTATGCATATATATATATATATATATATATATATATATATATATATATATATATATATATATATATATATATATATATATATATATATATATATATATATATATATATATATATATATATATATATACATATATATACATATGTATGTATATATATATATATATATATATATATATATATATATATATATATATATATATATATATATATATATATATATATATATATATATATACATATATATACATATATATACATATATATATATATATATATATATATATATATATATATATATATATATATATATATATATATATATATATATACAGTGGTGGGATTCAATTTTTTTATGAACAGGTTCTTTCACTACAATTCTTACTAACAACAGGTTCTCTCACTACCACAGTCTCTAACAGCGAACCGTGCTGCCTGGCCCTTTATAAGCTCAAAGTTAATCTTTGGGTTGTCACATTTTGTAGTCTAGTAATTATTAATCTTAGTTATGTGCATATATATATATATATATATATAAGAATACACATATGTAGATATATATATATATATATATAATATATATATATATATATATATATATATATATATATATATATATATATATATATATATACATATATCCATATATTACATATATAAACACACAACCTCAAGATTTCCTTCCCAAATTAATTATCTAGAAGATCGTGTCCCTTCGGGTTACAGAAGGTCGCTGGTAATGAGCTTGGCTAATCACTCTGTGTCTCGTTTTTATCAGCAAAGCCCTGGAGGGATAAGCCGGCCTGTTGGCTTGTACGCCTTGCAATTTCGTCCTCTTAGGTTATGCATTTCTTGAAGAAACTTGGGATTCGAGCGACGAAGAGAGAGTGTTTTGTGTATCTGTGTGTGTGTGTGTTTGTGTGAGTGTGTGTGGGTGTGGGTGTTTGTGTGGGTGTGTGAGTAATTGTATGTGTGTGTGTGTGAGTGTGTGTGTTTGTGTGGGTGTGTGTGTGTGTTTGTGTGGGTGTGTGTGTGCGTTTGTGTGAGCGTGTGTGGGAGTGTGTGTGTTTGTGTTTATTGAGTGTGTGTGTGTTTGTGTGTGTGTGTTTGTGTGTGTGAGTGTGTGTGAGTGTGTGTGTGTGTGAGAGAGAGTGAGTGTGTGTGTGTTTGTGTGAGAGAGTAAGTGTGTGTGTGCTTGTGTTTGTGTGTGTGTGTTTGAGAGAGAGAGTAAGTATTTGTGTCCAGTCCTGTGTGCGTCTGTGTTTGTTTGTGTGAGTGTGTGTGTGTTTGTGTTTGTGCATGTGTGTGTCTGTGTATGTATGTGTGTGTCTGTGTGTGTGTGTTTATATGTGTGTGTGTGGAAAGAAAGATAAAAAAAAGATTGAAAATCCCCACACTCGTATCTGCATAATACTCAAGGGTGGTAATCAAATAGCGATTATAAGCGACCATGCATTAATTGACAATCTAACTGAGCACGCAAAACATTTTATCAATCATTTGCAATATACGAACCAACGAGCTCAGTTAACTTCCCATTAGTCCTCAGTCATTGATGATATAAATCATAGTCCCTTAAATAGATGGGCTAAAATAGAGAAATTAAATTGGAATAGAAATTGCTGTTGATTGGTATTTTTTTCTTGGTAATCTTATTAAATACCAATTTTATTCATTTGATAATCGCGATTAAAGGTCTTGAATTGAAATTGAAGACTTGGCAATGAGGGGAAAAGATAGAACATCTAACCACTTCAAAAAATCATCAATAATTTGCTGATATTTGATATTTTGAACTGAAATAAAACTACATTATTGTATTTATTATTATCATTATATGTTTATATATATATATATATATATATATATATATATATATATATATATGTGTGTGTGTGTGTGTGTGTGTGTGTGTGTGTGTGTGTGTGTGTGTGTGTGTGTGTGTGTGTGTTTTCATCTTTTTCTTTCTTTTCTTTTTTATTTTTTATTTCTTTTCTTTTTTTTGGGGGGGGCGTACACATACACTTAAACGTACACTTACGCATACGCTTACACTTATATACACGCACTCAAAATCATAGCAACTTAATAAGCGCACACACATCCATTTACATTTACACACAAACACACACACATACACACTCACTAACACTCACACTTACACACACACTCAAACAAGCGCGCACTTACACACATAAGATCATATATGCATAGTTTTGTGTTTCCATATGCTCATGTACATTCCTATATTTGCATATATGTATGTCCAATTTTCAGTATGATTATCACCCTCCTAGCAGGTGTTGTTGCTCAGGAATATCTGACTATATTCATGAATATTTTCCCATGAACTATCCTGTGCATGATTTTTCCCGTTCCAATATTCAGGTTATTTTCAACTTTACTCGTGACATTTGCAATTGCGCGCCCAGGCGAACAGTCCCTTTCTTATTTATGCTATTGTATGTATATATGTTTGTGTGTATGTGTGTGTGTGCACATGTTTATTTTTATCAACCTGTATTTTGTATTTGTTTATCTATTTAGAGTTTTATATCAACCTATCCAAATCTGTCGAATTCTCTCTTTCTCTCTCTTTCTTTCTGAGTATCTTAGACAAAATGAATTAACCTACCAACTCCTTATTTATCTATCCTCGTTTGTCACTCTCTCCTTATCCTTACTTCCTTTCTCGGTTTTCTCTCCTCCCCAGAGCACCGTAGAAAGACCACTGATAACCCAACTACTCTCCTAATACTTGCTGGAATGCTGACTTATCGACCCATACTGAGAGTCTAATGCTGAGTCATGGGCGAGGTCTGTACTCGTATAGCTTGCTGACTCACGAGTAACTGGCCCTCCTCTTGTGTAGGACATGGTGCTGACCTCTTAGGGAATCTGGGTAACGCGAGATATGAGTAATCCTTTTCATTACCAGGCTTTGCTCGACTCTGCCGGCTTTCTATCGGTCCTTGCCTCCCCTCCTCCCCCCTTCCCCATTCCCTACTCCCTCCCCTCCTTTCCCTTCTTCTCCGGCACTGATTTCGTTCTCGCCTTCATTATACTGACCCCCTAACCTCTCCCTGCCCATCGAACCCCGCCACTATGACCTCTAAACCTCTCGTGGAAGCAATGACCTCCACCCCAACGCCGGTCTGTTATGGATAAGATACGAAGCAGCGGCCAAAGCAAGCGCTGACCCCCGGCCGACTGGCGGGTCTCGCGGCCCAGCACTCCCGGTGTGTATGTGGTCGAGCTTCTCTTGGGTAATCTGACGCCCATCAGAGCCCCAGGCGTTGTGCCGCGTCACCCTCCCGGGCACCCTGCCTGGCCGCCCTTCCAGTGCTCCTTCACTCCCTTCTGGCCTCACTCGGGTATAATCCCTTCCTGCTTCACTCTCTCCTTTCCCTTCCCTTCTATTTCCTCATTTCCTCTTGTTTTCTTCCGCTTTGTGTGTCCTTTTGTTTTTGTCCTGGCGTTTCTTCTGGTGGTAACCTTCATGCTCTGTACGTACTTTAAGTATTTTACCCATTTCTTCTTTATTTTCTCTTTCTCTGCGACTATTTAAAAACGACTTACTTTCCGATACTATTTCTCACACAGTAGCTCCTCCTCGTGAAACGTAACCCAAAAGCACATCATTTCTCTCACAACCACTTCCATTCACCTTCTCATACTTCGACTCCCTCTCTCCCTCTCCTATCTCCAACCCCTCCCCCCCCCCCCTCCCTCCTCCTAACCGATCCATACCTCAGTTTGACCTCATTTGCACCACCTGCTTCTTTTTTTACGTTGTGGACCCACCTCATGACTCCGTATTTTGCTTCTGGCTTTCCCTCTCGCTCTGTGCTTGTGGGTTGTGAGGAAACTTGGGTGCCAATGTGCTTGAAAAGCCCTCGGACGGTTTCATGGGCTGTGGTGACCCCCTTCCTTCCGAAGGCGAACTGAAACGCCTCCATCTGCACTCTTCTCTATCTCTTATTTTGTTGAATGGATGTAGGAACGGGATAAAGGAAGGTAGGAGGATTGAGATAAAGGAAGAAGGTGGGCGAAGATGAGGGAAGGAATAACGAAGAAGAGGGATTAGTCAAGCCTAGAAGAGGAGATGGGAGGAGAAGAATAATGGGTGGAAGTAAGTGGAGATGGTTAATGGAAATGGAAAAGGGCCATCAAAGAAGAAAATAAAGAAGTCCGAAAATAAGAAATAAGAGAGAGCGTCTCGGAACGAGGAAGAACGCTACAAGTCTGAGAATAAAGAAGAAAAATCGCTAACATGACGACACAGCCTCCAGTATTACGGGAGTTGCTTACATCATGATACATTTTCGCATGATGATCACGTTCAGCGTTCTTGCAGCTTCGTTATGCACTCCTATCCGTTCTGTCTTCATGAGAGCGCATCCGAGCAACACCGTCAGGGCATTACATCTCCCTATGACTCCGAAAAGACGACGATGAATGATCACAATGTCTCTATTTCTTTTTCTTTTTTCTTCTTCTTATTTTTCAAGTATTCCTACTCACCCCCATGCGACCAGCGCCATTGCTAGCAGCTCATCCCTTTTCAACGAACACATTATCAATAAAGCAAAGGCCTCGACAACATCGTCCCGAGCCGATCATATACATCATCAGAACAGAGCTAGAATTATGCATAAGATTACGTCACACGGAGAATGAATTCCGTCGGTTCGCATCGTCGGTTATGGATCCCAAACCCACAGCCAGACCCGCAATTTTTCAAGATAATGTCCACTATAGTTCGGACCAAGATCATGTCCAACTGATATGCGTTAAGTGGATTGCGGGTGTCATTTCTCTTTGTTATTTTTATTTTTTTTTTTTTTTTTTGTGAAAGAAGGAAGGAAGGGAGAGATTTGATGATAGAGAAGGAAGAAAGACAGAAAGGAAAGGAAAGAAATTGATATAAATAAGTTAGTTGATTAGGGTTGATTCATCATTAAATGTCACGAGGTGTAGATTATAATGGCAGTTGAGAAGTTTCACTCTTTCATGTGCGATTAACATACGAATAATATTATGAATAATAGAGCATTAGCATATGAAAAAAATTACATTAGAAAGAAATAGTGTACCAAGTGTGGATTAGTTATAGCTGTTACACGTATTGATGATTCTAGGTACGTTTCAGATGTTGTTTGTGTTCTCTTTGTAGTTCTGTTTGTCAGCGTTTTATAAGTATAAGGGGCTTTAGTATTGACTTTTATAAGTATTCGATAATAAGTTTATCGCGTGATTAAATCTAGAATAACCGGGATTGAATTTATGACGCAATATGTTTTCTTTCCCGCTACATACACGCAAACATAAGCGCATATGGTATCTATACAGAGGGAAGGAGGGAGAGAGAGAGGGAGAGAGAGAGAGAGAGAGAGAGAGAGAGAGAGAGAGAGAGAGAGAGAGAGGAAGTGGGAAGAAAAGAGAAGAAAAAAAAAGAATGTGCTACTACTTTACTACGTCGACGAAATTATATGAAATCATCCTTTTGCGAAAGGCATC
>BOPN01001275.1:105000-107500 GCA_017312705.2 Penaeus japonicus
AAGTCAATGATATCATTAAATCGTTATTATAGTCATTAACATTATAGCTATTGAAAGTCAATGATATCATTAAATCATTTTTATAGTCATTAAAATTATAGCTATTGAAAGTCAATGATATAATCAAATCATTATTATAGTCATTAACATTATAGCTATTGAAAGTCACCCTCAATGAAAACATATTGTGCAACATTTTCCTAGATATATAGTTCACTGCAGAATCTGTAACACATTTACAATCTCGTTTTCACACTTATTACTCATGTCTCCAGACCAACTTTCAACATGAAAACATTATTTCTGAATTTGGAACTCTTCTAGTATGTAGTGAAATGTTGATATGCTTCCGTAGACTTTTCTCGTTATATGTGGTCTCCAATCTAAACCTTCAATACGTGCCCATGAAATCTCTGAAAGTTGTGAAACGAAGATGACCAAGGGATGATTACACGCTCAAAAAAATGCCAATATAGAAACGACTTTTTCACGAAGATTATTCTAATTTTATGTTTCTTTTATGGAAGTTCACCGTTCCACGTTCTAATATCTATATAAAAAAAGAGATAAAATATATGGTTCTGACGGGTCTTCCCTTCATGACGTTATTCTCTCTGGTATAAAATGCGGTTAATGTTAGCGATTTCTTCTCCAAATTTAGCACTTCTAAGCTAATGTTAGCGGTTTCCTCTCCGAATTTAGCACTTCTTAGCTCAACTTCACCACCTTTGTTTTCAGCTTTTGCCTGACTTACGTGCGACATAAAACTGCCAAATGTGTTTTAAAATTACCTTGTTCCATAGACTGTAAACATGGCGTTTCCGGTAAGTTTATGCATAAGTTTATATAATTTCCATATCCATTCCCATACATGACTTGCAAAACACTCTTCCGTGTTGATAAAATGGCAGATAAACTAACAATACACAAAATAGATTCCGATAAATCTAATTTGTGTATAGTGGGTTTATCTGCCATTCTCATACATATTCAGATAGATATATCGATGCATATCATTAGATAAGTATCTGTGTGTGGACGCATGCATGTTTAATGATATCTATAAGGATAATTATGAATATTGATATTGAACATACTAGTGATTTTAATGGTAATGTTGATAGCAATAAAAAATATAATGATAGTAATAAGAGCAAAAATTATAGCAATGATATTAAGGATGATTGCACTGATGATAGTATCAATAAAAAACAATACTGATAATAATGATGATGATTATAATTATGATGATGATGATACAGTAACAATAACAACAATCATTATAATTGTGTTAATGATTGTGGTAATATCAGAGGTAGTTACTATTACTATTATTGTTACTTTCATAGTTATCATTGTTGCTTATATTTTTTTCTACTATTATCATCATTGTTATCATTATTATTATTATTATTATTATTATTCATCTTTATCATATGTATGATTATGATAATTTATATCACTAATGATGACAGTAACGTTAATGATAATAAAGATAATTATTACTATTATTACTATGATTATTATGATAATTGTGATAATTAAGAATAATGATAATGATAATAATGATAAAAACAATAGTAATAAAATAATAATGATGATAATGAGGATGCTAAAGAGGAAATGACGATAACAATCATAACAATAAGAAGAGCAATAATCATATCAAAAATGATAATCATGATAACAATGGTAATGATATTTTAAAAGATAATATAAGTACTTATGATAACAATGATGAAATAAATAATGACTTTATCGTAGGGATAATTGATAATTTGATGTAATTGATAATTTGACATAATTGATAATTTGATATAATTGATGATTTGATATAATTGATAATTTGATATAATTGATATTTGACATAATTGATAATTTGATATAATTGATAATTTGATATAATTGATAATTTGATATAATTGATGATTTGATATAATTGATATTTGACATAATTGATAATTTGATATAATTGATAATTTGCTATCATTGATAATTTGATATAATTGATAATTTAATATAATTGATAATTTGATATGATTGATAATTTTATATAATTCCTAATTTGATATAATTGATAATTTGACATAATTGATAATTTGATATAATTGATAATTTGATATAATTGATAATTTGACATAATTGATAATTTGATATAATTGATAATTTATATTTGATACAATTGACTTTGATGGAAGAAATGATGATGGAAATATGACAATAACAATGACAGAGTAAGATACACATATAACAGAATAATCAACAATAATGATATACACTAATTAGGTGTTAATCTAACGCCCTGTATATATCAACATTCCAATCTAAAAATAATTCAAAATTCTTTCACTTGAAATATATGTCCATTCCAAATGCATATATATACATATACTGCAGCCATAAAACTTGTATTTTGTTCACATTAAAATGCATTATTTTTCCTTTGTTTATAATGTTCAAAGCGAGAACTCTTTGAAAGCTATATAAAATATTCATAATT
>BOPN01001275.1:115000-117500 GCA_017312705.2 Penaeus japonicus
TATTTCAATTTTTATTATTAAAATGTGGTATAATATGTGGTGTGAACATCTACAGCTCATAAAATTCATGTTATTTCGCTGTTGATTGAGAGATGGTAAGTGCTTAAAGTATATGTATTGATGTTATTTCCATTGCCTTATGGTGTTTTGCTTGCATCTGAATCCTTGATTGAAGTTTGTTGTTAAAGAAGAAATTAATATTGATGCAATACCTGCAATTTCCGGCCGTGAGTAGGACTAGAGGCCACACTCACCCGCTACAGCTAATCAGCATCTTAGAATCTTCATTAAGAAATCAACTAAAACATGATTGGTATAAGTTTATATATAAAGGCTGTCATACTGCCTTTCTTTTTTTCTTTCTATTTCTGTCACCATTTTTCTCTATATATCTTTCTCTTAAGCTCTATCTCTCTCTCACAAGCATAATTTTTTTTTTCTCTCTCTCTATCTATCTATCTATCCATCTATCTAACTATCTATCTATCTCTGTCTCTCTCTCTCTCTCTCTCTCTCTCTCTCTCTCTCAATATCAATATCAATAACTGAATATTCAGATGAATAATTATTGCATACCATTGATAAGAATGCATATGCGTACGGATAATCATACATATACATTTTGATAAGCATCGAACTGATCAACAGACATATGCGAATTGGTAAGCAAATATATGCTTATTGAAGAAAATGTCTATGCATACTCCTACTGTATAGAATCCACTTCCCTCTACAAAAAGAAAATAAGTGATAATATGAATAGTAATATTGATGATAATATCAATAGTTATAATGATAATTATAACAATAATAATGATAATGATATGAAGTGATGATGATAATTATAATAATGGTAATAATGATGATGATAATAATATTCGTAATAATGATAATAATGATGATAATGGTAGTAATGATGATAATGATAATAAAGATTATAATGAAATTAATTATAGTAATGGTAAAGATGATAATAAAAATAACGATAAAAAATGAAATTGATAATAACAACAGCAATAATAGTAATGATAATACTTCATACAAGAACAATGATGATAAAAACAATAATAATGATCATCATAAATTCACCAGACTGCCTTTATTAATCAAACAGAAAACCATGCAACAAAATCATGCCAGTAGAAGGAGAGCGAGTGGCAGCAACCTCATTAGCGACTGTCACCTGGTTCCTAGGTATTATTTTCGCTCGTTATGTCGTATGTACAGTCCTCGAGATACTTGTCATTGTTGTCAAATGATGTGGAAGAGATTTGCTTTCGTACGTTTTCGATTTTGACTTTTTTTTTCTTTTTTGAGGGGGGGGGGCTGTATCTGCGTGCTTGTTTATGGATTCGTTTGATTGTTTGTGTTTGGATATGTGTATGTTGATATGTTTTTGTTTGTATTAGGCTTGTTTGTTGGTTTTGGTTTGTCTAAGTTGTTTGTGCAACGAGTGGGTGGGTGTGTTTGTTTGTGTGTTTGTTTGTTTGCTTTATCTTTTTGCGTGTGAGTGCGTGTGTTTATTTTTCCTTTTTTCTTCTTTATTGTGTGTATTTATTTTTCCTTTTTTTCTTCCTTTTGTGTGTGTGTTTATTTTTCTTTCTTTTTTTTTTCTTCTTTTTCTGTGTATTTGTATCACCGACTGGATATCCAATTACCTGATTCCGAATATCCAGTCACGGTTAAAGCTGAATTATATGATTCCTATGACAACACAACATCCTCATAAAACATTGAGACCGAGACTAAGAACGATTTACAAGAGTCCCCCCGCGACCTGCACCCTGCCTGCCGTTCACATACCTTCTTCTCCTATTTGCATATTTCGTTCGCGTGGACGGTATAATCACGTGACTTTCATTACTGCGGCAAGAAACTCTGGGAGAGAAAGAAAAAAACTTGGTAGAGGATTGAGAAACGGTAGGCGTGGAATTAACTCCCGCTTTCCCTCTTTCTTTCTTTTCTTTCTCTTTCTCTCTTTCTCTGTCTCTTTCTCTCTCTCTTTCTGTCTTCTCTCTCTCTCTCTTTCTTTCTTTCTCTCTGTCTCTCTCTGTCTCTGTTTCTCTGTTACCCCCCGCCTCTCTCTCTCTTTTTCTCTTTCTCTCTCTCTCTCTCTCTTTCCCTCTCTCTCTCTCTTTCTCTCTCTCTCTCTCTCTCTCTCTCTCTCTCTGTGTGTGTGTCTGTTACCCCCCCCCCTCTCTCTCTCTCTCTCTCTCTCTCTCTCTCTTTACCTCTCTCTCTCTCTCTCTCTCATTATCTCTCTCTCTCTATCTATCTATCTCTCTTTCTCTCTCTATCTCTCTCTCTCTGTGTCTCTGTCTCTCCCCCCCCCTCTCTCTCTCTTTTTCTCTTTCTCTCTCTCTCTCTCTCTCTCTCTCTCTCTCTTTCTCTTTCTCTTTCTCTCTCTCTCNTATATATACATGTGCGCGCGCGCGTGCGTGTGTGCGTGTGTGTGAGTGTGCGTGCTTGTGTGGGTGTGTCACTCCTATATATCCTTAAC
>BOPN01001275.1:157500-162500 GCA_017312705.2 Penaeus japonicus
AGGAGAAAGGGGGGAAGGGGAAAGAAAGGATAAAAGGAATAGAGTGAGCCAATAATACCCAGAAACGAGAGAAAGAAGGAAAAACAGGAAGGTGAGAAAGAGAGGAGGTGTGGGAGAAGGAGGGAGAGTAGAGGAAAGGGAGGAGGGGGAAAGAAAGGATAAAAGGAATAGAGTGAGCCAATAATACCCAGAAACGAGAGAAAAAAGGAAAAACAGGAAAGTGAGAAAGAGAGGGGGGGAGAGTAGAGGGAAGGAGGAGGGGGAAAGAAAGGATAAGAGGCATAGATCGAGCCAATAATACCCAGAGAGGAGAGAAAGAAGGAAAAACAGGAAGGTGAGAAAGAGAGGGGGGGAGTAGAGGGAAAGGGAGGAGGGGGAAAGAAAGGATAAGAGGGATAGATCGAGCCAATAATACCCAGAAAGGAGAGAAAGAAGGAAAAACAGGAAGGTGAGAAAGAGAGGAGGGGGAGAGTAGAGGGAAGGGGGAGGGGGAAAGAAAGGATAAGAGGAATAGATCGAGCCAATAATACCCAGAAAGGAAAGAAAAAAGGAAAAAACACTAAGGTGAGAAAGAGAGGAGGTGTGGGAGAAGTAGGGAAAGTAGAGGAAAGGGAGGAGGGGGAAAGAAAGGATAAGAGGGATAGAGTGAGTCAGGAACACCCACGGGGGATTAATGGCTTCTTAAGAAGGTTTTATCGCGACTGTCAATACCAACAAAACTCACTCAGTCGACGTCATAATTAATTAGATGGCGGCGTCGAGGGAGTGCGCGGGATCCGGCCTGTCCATCGCAGCTTCCTCGCCGCTTGGCATTATCCCGCTGGACTTTCTCTCTCTCTCTACGTTTCTTGGCCCATTTGGGGTGGCTTTTTCTTCTCTTCTCTGCTCTTCTCTTCTCTTCTCTATTTGTCGTGACTTTCTCTTCTCCTCTCTTCTCTTCTTCTCTATTTGTCGTGGCTTTCTCTTCTCTACTCTTCTCTTCTTCTCTATTTGTTGTGGCTTTCTCTTCTCTTCTCTTCTTCTCTATTTGTCGTGGCTTTCTCTTCTCTTCTCTTCTCTTCTCTTCGGGTTCCGGCCTGTCCATCGCAGCTTCCCCGCCGCTTGGCATAATCCCGCTGGACTTTCTCTCTCTCTCTACGTTTCTTGGCCGATTTGGGGTGGCTTTCTCTTCTCTTCTCTTGTCTTCGTTTCTATTTGTCGTGGTTTTCTCTTCTCTTCTCTTCTCTTCTCTTCTCTTCTTCTTTATTTGTCGTGGTTTTCTCTTCTCTTCTCTTCTCTTCTCTTCTCTTCTCTTCTCTTCTCTTCTCTTCTCTTCTCTTCTCTTCTTCTCTATTTGTCGTGGTTTTCTCTTCTCTTCTCTTCTCTTCTCTTCTCTTCTCTTCTCTTCTCTTCTCTTCTCTTCTCTTCTCTTCTCTTCTATTCTCTTCTCTTCTCTTCTCTTCTCTTCTCTTCTCTTCTCTTCTCTTCTTTTCTCTTCTCTTCTTCTCTATCTCTTGCTTTCTTGAGATTTCTGTGGTTTTCTTCTTCGTATCTCTACTTTTATTTATTTATTTTTTCTCTTTTATTAGGATGTTTGTGGCTCTTTCCTCTCCTCTTTCTTTCTCTCTATTCATCTTGCTTACGCCAATTTTCTTATCCTTTCGTCTCTTTTCTTAGGATATTTGTGCCTTTCTCCTTTTGTTTCTCCTTATCTATCTAAGCTGCTCTTTCTTTCTCGAGATTCTTGTATTTTCTCCTCTTCCTCTTTTCGTAAGATATGTGTGAGCTTCCTTTGTCCTTGTTCCTTCACTATATTTCTCTTGTTTTTTTCTGCATTTCTTATCTTGTTTCGATTTTTATGGCTTTGCCCTCACCTCTCTTATCTTATCTTATTCTCTCTTTCTCTTTTTTTTTGTCGCTGTTGTTTATTATCAGATTTTTTTATATTTTCCTCTCCGTGTCTTTACATTAGGTTTCCCTTCTCCTTTTTTTTTTTTTTTCTTCACTTCTTAGAATGTTTGTGGTTTTCTCTTCTTATCTTTCTCTCTTTTTATCTCTCTTTCTTTCTTCTTATTGTTATTTTCTCGTGCTGTTTGTGGGTTTCCGTTTTCTTTTTCTTTTTTTTTTTTTTGTCGTTCCTTCTTGTCTCACGTCCCGTCTTTCTCTCTCTTTCTCTCTGCATTTCTTTCTTTCTTGGAATATCTGTCGTTTTTTTTCCCCCGGCTTATCTTTCTTCTTAGGCTATTCCCTCCTTTCTTTACTTCTTCTGGATATATTTGCTTTTCGTACTTGGGGTATCTGTGGCTCTCCCGTCTGGATTCTATTGGCAATTTTTATTTCTCTACCTTTTTTTTTTATAATGTTTGTGACTATCTTTACTTGTCTATCTTTCCATTTTTTCTTGAAATCTCTCTATTTCTCTGCCTTTTGTTGTTGTTGTTGTTGTTGTTGTTTTTGTTGTTTTTTTGTTGATTTTTTGGAATGTTTGCGACTATCTCGACTTGTCTATCTTTCCACGTTTCTTAAAATCTCTCTACGTTCTCTCAATTTCTCTCGATCTCTTATTATCTCGTAGTCTCTCATATCCCCAGTTTTGATTCCCGAACTACCAAATCATAAATAAAAGTACCAAATTATCAATAAATCATTCTAATACGCCCAACAACCAGTTCGAATAAAGCACAACAGACCAAATAAATACTCCTTTCAGAAAAATATAATATCATGAAAATAAATATTTCTCCATTTCATCTTTTAATACAGAGGTTCTCAACCTGGAGGCTACGAGTATATATATAAACTACGAGACTGTGAACCCAGAAGGAAACCGTGAAGGAATCTCTCTAACTCTATATGAAATTCTCTTAACATATGTTGTTCTGCATTTGAGTGTTGTTTGTACAGAGGTTTTTTGGTTATAAATGTAATAAGGATACGTATTTTTCGCCGTTTCTTTTTAATTCGGGTGGGTTTTTTAATTATAAGGTTGAAGGTGTGAGGAGGGGAGGGGTGGTCTGTATATTATATTAGATATTATGTCTCTTTGCTTCGCAGTGTGTTTTGATTCCTTTGCCATGTTTATTTTAGATCTAGGAAAATTTCTCATTCTTTTATATACTTTATATATATATATATATATATATATATATATATATATATATATATATATATATATATATATATGTATGTGTGTATGTGTGTGTGTGTGTGTGTGTGTGTGTGTGTGTGTGTGTGTGTGTGTGTGTGTGTGTGTATGTGTGTGTGTGTGTGTGTGTAGAGAGAGAGAAAAAGAGGGAGAGACAGACAGACAGATCGACAAATAAATAGACCTTTCATTAATTAATTGACCTAATGATAGATAGAGAATAAAGAAACCAGCAGAAACCCAACCAAAGAACCACACAAACAGACAGACACATAGCCATCAAAACAAGCAACAACAAAAAAAAACATAGGAAAGAAAAATGAGTAAAGATTCTCACTCACAGTTGGTTCCACTACCTCAGGGATTTTCCCGAAATAATTACTATAACCGAGGTAATTATCTGGATATTCACGAGCGTTCAAGAGAGGACACTTAAAAGATAAATAGAACACACACTCTCGCACACTTTCCTAGCCCTCTGCATTAATATCCATTACATTTTGCAGGTAAAAAAAAAAAAAAAAATCTCTTCCGTTGTGAGAGTCTAAGGGAAAGTTTACTGCCTCTTATTTACATATCGTTGGCTCTCTCTCTCTCTCTCTCTTTCTGCTTGTTCCTTCTTTCTCTATTTCAATTTTTCGTTGTTGTTTTTTTTCTATCTTTCCCTTTCTGTTTGATTTCTATTGATTTTCTTCTTCTCTTTTTGCTTCTTTCTTTCTTCCTGTCTGCCTGGTTCTTTCTCTTTCGTTTTAATCTTTTCTTTACGATATTTTATTTCTTTCTTTTGTTTCCGAAAAAAATAATATCCTATCTTACTGACCATGTCTTATTGTGTGTGGGTGTGTGTCTGTGTAGGCGCGTGCGTGTGTTTGTGAGTGTGTGTGTGTGTTTGTGTGTGTGATTGTGTGTGTGTGATTGTTTGTGGGTGTGTGTGTTTGTGAGTGTGTGTTTATGTGTTTGTGTGTGATTGTGTGTGTGTGTGTGTGTGTGTGATTCTTTGTGCGTGTGTGTGTGTGTGTGTATGTGTGTGAATGTGTTTCTAGCTACGAATAAAATCAATGCTATCTTTCTTTATCTAGAGAAAGAAAACACATAGGCCATTCCTCTCATTTTCTATCCTTACTTCTCTCTATATCTATCTATCTATCTATCTATCTATCTATCTCTCTTTCTATTTATATATCTCTCTTTATATATATCTTTCTTTCTTTCTTTCTTTCTCTTGTTCTCTCTCTCTCTCTCTCTCTCTCTCTCTCTCTCTCTCTCTCTCTCTCTCTCTCTCTCTCTCTCTATCTATCTATCTATCTATCTATTTATCTCTCTTTCTATTTATATATCTCTCTCTATCTCTCTCTTTGTTTCGCTTCATTCTCACCGGTTTTCCTTTCTCTCCCTTTCTCTTTCCTTCTCGATTTTTCATTCCCTCTCTCTCTCTCTCTCTTTCTCTCTCTCTCTCTCTCTCTCTCTCTCTCTCTCTCTCTCTCTCTCTCTCTCTCTCTCTCTCTCTCTCTCTCTCTCTCTCTCTCTCTCTCTCTCCCTTCCCTTCCTGTTTCCCCTCGGCCACTGGAACCAGTGATCCTCTCCCCTCGTTCTAGCATTCCTCACTCGTCGTGAGATCTCTCTGTTTTAAGAACGAACTCGCAACTCGCAGTATATATATTTCAACGGTGGAGGAAGGAGTAAGACCTCGGGGGTATTTCGGCGATCAGAAAAATAAAAACAAAAACATTGGGAAAGAAAATAAAGATACAGTGAGGGTTTTTGGTCGTCCAGACTTGAGAGATAAGGTGAGAGACTTGTGAGATAAGGTGAGAGATCGGGTGAGATAAGGTGAGAGATTGGTGAGATAAGGTGAGAGACGGGTGAGATAAGGTGA
>BOPN01001275.1:175000-180000 GCA_017312705.2 Penaeus japonicus
GAGGTAGTGATGGAGGGAGGGATAGTGAATATAGGAAGGATGGGTTAGGACAGTGGGGCGTAGAATAAATAGTGAGGGAGGAATGGGATGTTGATGGATAGAGGATGAGTGGTGTGTGTGTGTGTGTGTGTGTGTGTGTGTGTTTTTTTTTGTGTGTGTAGGGAGGTAAGTATAGGAAAGGGAGAAGAAAGGGGAGAGGGAGGGGGTGGCAATTGAAACGAACAGAGGAGACGGATGAAGAAATGGAACGAGGGAAAGAGAAGGAGATGGATTAAGAAGAACAAAAAAAAACGAATAAAAAACGGAGAAAGAAGTTGAAAACAAAAGTGAAGAACGGAGAAACAAATACAGAAAATAAAAAAATAGAATAACACAATCCAATATTTACCATCTTTATCATCCATTATCCTCATCCTGACAACAAATATCACACCCAAAACTTTCCTTTAAACAAACACCGAAAAAGAAAAAACATAACCCCCCCTCTTAACAAAACTGATTCCATTCCCTCCGGGCGTGTTTCCTTGTGATTCCACTTCCCCCCCTCTTCTTTTGCATTAACTCACCAAAATTTCCCTAGGGATTTTCCAAAGCATATCTTAAGGGTCTTCAAACCAACATTCCTTTGAACTTACGTCTTGAAAGTCCATTTCCAACTTTCAAGGTTCATCTGCGGGGACTTGAAAGTACGTTTAGTGCCTTGAATGACCTGCTTTTATAGTTAATCTCAGGAACCTTCACGGATGTTGAAGTTGCTCGGGGAAACTTTATGTCGTGGAAGAGGTAATAGTATTAGTATCTAATTCATCGTTCTTTATTGTTGTTGTTATTATTGTAGTCAGTGTCATTAAGTCAAGCGAAATTAGCCCCGCCCTCTCCTCACTATTTCTCCTCATTCTGTCAAACAGGTTATTTTACTTTTCTCAATGTAATTAATGTCTCTGTTGTTTCCTTTCAAAATAATTAATACGGGGTTCTCTCTCTCTCTCTCTCTCTCTCTCTCTCTCTCTCTCTCTCTCTCTCTCTCTCTCTCTCTCTCTCTCTCTCTCTCTCTCTCTCTCTCCCTCTATCTCCCTCTCTCTCTATGTATATATATCAGTCTATCTATTTATCAATCTCTATTTATTTATCTATCTTTATCTCTCTATCTTTCTCTTTCTTTCTATTTCTCCCTCTCTATCTCTATCTCTCTACATACACAAACAAACGCACACAAACACACACACACACACACACACACACACACACACACACATATATATATATATATATATATATATATATATATATATATATATATATATATATATATCATTTATCTATCTATCTATCTATCTATCTATCTGTCTCTCTATCTCTACCTCTTACCATCTACCTCTTTATCTCTTCCTCCTCTCCTTCTCCCTTTCTCCTTTCTCCATAGTATGAAGACCAGTACATGCAATCCTCATCAAATCTCGCAATACCTTGCAAAAGTAATACCGAGATTGTTATTTGCTACAGCTTAAGGTTTCTGCGTTTCTTTTATTGCAAAAGTGCGTTAGAATTTCAATACGCATAATTTTTTTCTCAGGGCGGTCCGTTGACATTAATTCCATTACAAAAAGCTGTTTCGACAAGATTTTCCCCCGGGTTTTAGATGGGTTTGTCCTCGCGTTGAAATTTAGGTGTTATTCGTCGCTCGTTTTGCTCGTCTGTGTCCCGGAAGTAGTGTAGTGTTGGTAGAAAGTATTGTTGCGATTGTTGTACTTATGATGAGATCCTTGTGACGGGGTATTCATGTTTACGATCAGAGGTACATATGCGCGCGCACATACACGCACACACATACATATACTTTTCTCCTTTCCTTTCCCTCCTCCACCCTTCAACCTCCCCCTTCCATCTTCCATCCTTTTCATCATTCCCCTTCTCCCTCCCCTCCTTCACACTTCATCCTCCCCCTTCCCTCTTCCACCCTTTCCATCCTCCCCCTTCCCCCTTCCCCCTTCCCTCCTCCACACATCCCCCTCCCCCACCCCTCTTCCACCCTTTCCATCCTCCCCCTCCCCTTTCCCCCTTCCCTCCTCCACATTTCCTCTTCCCCCTTCCCTCCTCCACACTTCCCCTTTCACCTTCCCTCCTCCACACTTCCCTTCCCCCTTCCCCCCCTTCCCTCCTCCACACTTCCCCCACCCCCTTCCCTCCTCCACATTTCCTCTTCCCCCTTCCCTCCTCCACACTTCCCCTTCCACCTTCCCTCCTCCACACTTCCCTCCCCCCTTCCCCCCCTTCCCTCCTCCACACTTCCCCCTCCCCCTTCCCTCCTTCACACTTCCCCCTTCCCCCTTCCCTCCTCCACACTTCCCCTTCCCCCTTCCCTCTTCCACCCTTTCCATCTTCCCCATCCTTCCTTCCCTCCTCCACCCTTTCCATCTTCCTCCTTCCACCCTTTCCCTCCTCCCCCTTCCCCCTTTCCATCCTCCACACTTCCCCCTCCCCCTTCCCTCTTCCACCCTTTCTATCCCTCGCCCCCTTACCCTCTATCCATCACCCACCCCTCTTTCCCTCTATCCATCACCCACCCCTCTTTCCCTCCTCAGTTGTAGGATCACCTTTGGCCATTTCAGCGATCTACGAGTGCTTCCCGACGCTTCCAGAAGGGGGCGTTGGGGCGGAATCAGAACCGCTTTTTTTTCATTTTTTTTATTATTATTTTTTGTGTTCTATCTTTATTTGTTTGGTTGTTTGTTGGTTGGTTGGTTGGTTGTTTTTTCTATGGAAGGGGATTGATGATTTAAAATGCGTGTTTTGATCCATTTAGTTTTTGGAGGTTTTGTAATATTTGCGACAATATATATATATATAATATATATATATATAGATAGATAGATAGATAGATAGATAGATAGATAGATAGATAGATAGATAGATAGATAGATAGATAGATATAGATATAGATATATATTATCATTCTTTACGTTTATTGCTTTAAAGAAAATAGCTCTAACAAGATATTTACATATAACGTCGAAAAAATACCATATCAATTTCTCAAAACAATAGGGAATATGAAATACAGCACTGCTAAAATGAGACGAAAATAAAATAAACTTTCACTCTATGTTTCGCGTTCCTTTCATACTCGTATCTGATACTTGTGGAAGACATATTTTCCTTCGTCTTTTTCGCTCCTCCGTGTGAAATGTTCCCTTTCTATTTATCCGACAGTGCTATCTCCTTACGAGTCCATCCGCGTGATCTGCAGCTTCTTGCATCCCACCTCCCTCCCTCCCTCCCCCCCCCCATCCCTCACCCCCCTCCACCCCTCCTCCCTATCCTCCTCCTCCTCCTCCTCCTACCCCCCTCCCTATCCTCTTCCTCCTCCTCTTCCTCCTCCTCCTCTTCCTCCTCCTCCTCCTACCCCCCTCCCTATCCTCCTCCTCCTCCTCTTCCTCCTCCTCCTCCTCCTTCCCCCATCCCTATCCTCCTTCTCCTCCTCCCTATCCTCCTCCTCTTCCTCCTACCCCCCTCCCTATCCTCTTCCTCCTCCTCCTCTTCCTCCTCCTCCTACCCCCCTCCCTATTCTCCTCCTCCTCCTCCTCCTTCTTCGTTTTTTTCTCTTTTTTCTTCCTACCCCTATTCCCATTTCTTCTTCTTCCTCTTCTTTCTATTTTTATTTTTTCTTCTTCTCTTCCTCTTCTTCCTCTTCCTCCTCCTCCTCCTCCCCACCCCCCTACTACAGACAAGCTATCTCACACACAGACAATCCCTCCTTCTAGCTAACATCCCCTACCCCACCCCCACCCTCACCCTCCCTCCCTTTACCACTCACCCCCATAACCCTCCCTTCAACCCCCTCCCTCCCTCCCCCCCAAGCCTTCACCCTTGTAACATCCCCCTGCAACAACCCTCCTCCCCCCCCCCATGCAACACATACACGACCCCCCCCATGCAACACACACACAACCCCCCTACCCCCCACCCACCCCCCCATCAAACCACATACTCCTTTTAGCCAACAACTCTCCAGCGTTCTCTGCTCTTCTCGTAAAATCCCTTTGCCACTTGTAAAAAAAATAGAAAAAAATAGAAAAAAAATAAAAATAAATAAATCTCAGCTGGCCCGTATATCCACTCTGGTTTTCCCACAGAGTTTTTGTATCTGCAGAAGACTTTCAAACTATTTTTTTTTTTTTTTATTCAAGAATTCAATTAATGTTATACACGAGACAGTTCCATCAGAAGTCACAATGAAAAAAAAAAGAATTATGATTATCAAAAAAATATAAAACAAACGAAGAGGGTCGAGGGGAGAGTTGACCCTTGACCTGTTGTGTTATTTACCTTCTATGAATATGGTCTGTTGTTTCGTTCTTCTTTTGATGACTGTGAAAGGGTTAGTTTTCGAAAGCGAAATATTCCCGTGGGGGAATTTCTCAATATAATACATGAGGAAGATTAAAATGGTTGTACTTTTGAAGAGGGGGGGCGGTGCATGTGAGGGGGGTTTCAATTTCTCTCCTTATCTATCTATTTATCTATCTGCCTATGTACCTCTCTCTCTCTCTCTCTCTCTCTCTCTCTATATATATATATATATATATATATATATATATATATATATATATATATATATATATATATATATATATATATATATATATATATATATATACATATATATATATATATATATATATATATATATATATATATATATATATATATATATACAGTATATATATATATATATATATATATATATATATATATATATATATATATATCTCTCTCTATCTATATATGTCTATCTATCTATCTATCTATCTATCTATCTCTATCTATCTACTTATCTACCTCTCTCTCTCTATCTATCTATCTATTTATCTGTCTTTTTCTCTTGTTACTAAAACTAATGCTAATGAAGATGTGACAATAATGATAGTAATGATTAGGATGTTGACGATGAAGAAAACAATGATGATAGCAATGATAGTAATAACGATAGTAATAATGAA
>BOPN01001275.1:192500-197500 GCA_017312705.2 Penaeus japonicus
TTCTCTCTCTCTCTCTCTCTCTTTCTCTCTCTCTCTCTATCTATCTATCTATCTATCTATCTATCTACCTATCTATCCATCTATCTATCCCTACCTCTATCTCACACACCAAACATGTAAAAACAAATAAAAACAATCAGAATCGACAGAATCAAAACAAAAATAGCAGCACGTATTGGTTTCCTCCCCCTTGTGCATACACAACTATATTTCTATTAAGCAACATCCATCAATATTACATGTACTGGGGTCACGGCAGCTGTACGCCAAAATGTATTCCCATGCACGCTTCAATTTCATGCAGTAATATCACTAACCAAAATTAAAAAGGTTGACTTTCTGGATTTTTTGGTAATACTATTGAAAAATTAAAGTCGTGAAAAAAGGTTCATTGATGTAGTCGTCTTAATCTGAGAAATGTTGTTCTGTAAAGTATTAAATATTAATTAATTTTAAATGAAATTGATAGTGAAAGAATGGTAGTTTTTAGTTCCGTTTTCTATACACCGGATATTTGGTAGAGATTTATCAATGCCAGTTGTATTACTTGTATCATCTCTCTCCCTCTATCTATCTATTTATCTATCTATCTATATATTTCTCTCTCTCTTTCTCTCTCTCTCTCTCTCTCTCTCTCTCTCTCTCTCTTTCTTACGCGTTTCATGAAATTACTTGTGTTCTTACAACTATTGGATGGAAGTAAGAACATTATGTCTATCAAAAGACTCTTAAATCTTATGTCTTATATTCTTGCCTATAAGTGTATGTATGTGTGTGTGTGTGCAAATATATATATATATACAAATTTTCCCTCCCTGACCGGGACTCGAACCCGAGCCGTCAGTGTGACAGACCCGGCTGCTAATCCAATAGACCACGCGACCCACTAAAAGAATTGTCTAACCAGATGCCTTACAACCATCATGGAAATTATGTGCTCTTAGCAGAGCAGTGATAGCGAGTTTTTACAGACAATTCCCGCGGGCACTCGGCATCAATGAATTAGAAATTCAAGTCACAAATCAGGTTACCAAGGTTATATCTATGTGAGAAAGAGGTAAAATTTCTATTCCTATGTTAAAATGCATTACTGCATTTTACCATCTTTCTCTCATAGAAATAACCTCGGTAACCTGATTTGTGACTTGAATTTCTAATTCATTCCCACTGAGAGCCCACGTGAATTGTCTGTAAAACCTCTCTATCACTGCTCTGCAAAGAGCACATCGGTAATTTCCATGATGGTTGTAAGGCATCTGGTTAGACAATTCTTTTAGTGGGTCGCATGATCTATTGGATTAGCAGCTGGGTCTATCACACTGACAGCTTGGGTTCGATCCTGGTCAGGGAAATAAAATTTGTATTTCTGTATTAAAATGCGTTACTGCATTCTACCATCTTTCCCACACACACACACACACACACACACACACACACACACACGTATACATACAAACACACATGCACGTTCACACACACATGAATGTAATCACACGCACACGTAAACAAACACATAAACATACACGTATATGTACATGTCTATGTGCATTTATGCCTTTCCAAAAAGTATGTACGTATGTATGTCTTTTTTCTCTCTCAAAATGTAGACAGAAAACGATAAAATGAAACCTCATCAGCGATTAATTAGTTTTGTCATTAAGCGAAATACTGCAATAAGGCTTAATGCCCTTGAGAACTATTCATTTAGATTCTGGCCCGATTTCATATTCACGTAATACACATTCTCACAAATTTCTACGCATCATTCTAACATCAGTTTGTTTCCGTATATGGCGTTGAGAATGAACGCCGAATGCTTTATTCATGCATGATTGTCGTTACAAGCAATAGCCATTATTGCAAGCATATTACAGATTATTACATTACTGAAACTTCCTTGATTCTCAGAGAAACAGTCAGAAACGGAATATACAGTAACATTTTTTTTTGTAGAATTTAACATATTAAATATTTCAACCTAAGGATGTGAATGAATGACTCTAAGTATTTGTACTTTCATTAAACTGTTCTAATATTTATTTGTAATTTTCTCTAGTACTGGTGTCATAGAATGATGGATGACAGGAATTTGTTTCAGAGTTTACATACGTAATATAAACTGTTTTTAGAGAGACATTATCTCTCTCTCTCTCTCTCTCTCTCTCTCTCTCTCTCTCTCTCTCTCTCTCTCTCTCTCTCTCTCTCTCTCTCTCTCTCTCTCTCTCTCTCTCTTTCCTATCCCTCCAGCCACTGTCTTCGCCGATCTTGTCCAACCAGATGACTCGCTTATTAAAACGGGAAAACGGGATCCAATTCGTATTTTCTAACTCGTTGCGTTTAGCTCCGTTTCGACCGGAAATCTTACTTATGAATAGAGACGCGTAGTGTTAATTCCGTTTGGATATTTTGGGAAAGGTGTGCAGTTTTTTTTTCCTCATTTGTCTCTGGATATATCTTGGACCAGATGGTTCTTCGGCAGCATACGGGTTCTCTTTATGAACAGGGTGAATACCTGGATATGTATATACCGGTATACATATCTGTGTGTGTGTGTGTGTGTGTGTGTGTGTGTGTGTGTATGTGTATACATACATATATATGTATCTACGCATTATTCTTTGCATAGAGACTGCAGGGATAACTATATAATGTAAAGCCACTGCAGTTTTTGTAACTTAGCAGATAAGTTTGCTAGTGTATGTTGGCTCTTGCTCTCCGATATCAACTGTGTGAGTCAAATAATAGAAAAAATATACATATTTCTAAAGTAATTATTGCTAGAGTCAGGGGATCTCACATACACTGTAAAACCTTTTATTAAATTGTATTGAAAAAAAAAAAAACAGAACTATTGTGCCGCAGAAAACGAGGATCGCTTGTGCAGAAAACGGATAACTTTTAAGCACTAACTTAACCATAACAATATTCATGCATGAAATGTTATTTCTAGTGGATACAATTCAAGTAAAAAGGTGAATGCAGTCTTACTTGGAGGTTTTATCTTATCATACTAGAATAGGAATAGGCCCCACTGCACAACACACATTAAAAAATACCTTTAATTGATTTTTTGCATCCCTAACTTTAGCTGTTATGAATTCAGGAACTTGTGTCAATTAAACATTAAAACAAAATACTCACTCATATTATCTGGCGTTCATGTAATTTGCCTCTCTCGAATTATCAACTGTGAACTTGGCCCGACAATTATTACCTCTAAATCCTGAATTAAACTTTATCTAATGTTAGCTCGAAATAATTCCCTGATCCAGTATCTAAACTCACAACGTTGTACCATTACTTGGGTGAAAAAAAAAAGTATATAGATGATAGTTAAGATGATAATGATTATGTTAATGATAAGGATAATGATGATGATGATGGTGATGGTGATGGTGATGGTGATGGTGATGATGACGATGATGATGATAATCATGAAATTGATAGTAGTAATGATAACAATGATAATAATAATAATAATGTTGATAAGAATAAGAATAAGAATAATAACAGTAATAATAATGATAATGATTATAATGATAACAATAATTATAATGCTAATGCTAATAATGATGATGATAAAAATAATAATAATAATAATGATAATAATAATAATAGTGATAGTAATAACAACAATAATAGATATAGATTTTCATATCCAGTTTTTTGCGCAAATCTTAAATATCCATATGAGTGTGTGTGTGTGTGTGTGTGTGTGTAAACATACATGCGTACACACACTCACATATTTGTATGTAGTAGTGATAAACTACTTACATGTAAGACTTACCATATAAACAAATATTGATATACTTGTGTGTGTGAAAGGAGTCATTACTTCAAAATCGACTATTCCTTCCAGACAAAACTCCTCCACCTCCAGTACCCATTCCTCTGCCGGACTACGGACAACCGAACGTTCCTCTGCCGGATTACGGAAGGCCCAACATACCCCTTCAAGATTACGGACGACCGAACATCCCAATGCCGGATTATGGAAGGCCTAACATTCCGCCCCGAGATTACGAGAGAGAGAAAACGGGTGAGCCGGATTGGCGGAGGGGTAACATCGATAAAAGGAGAATGTCGGATGAATATAGAAGACAACGATATAGTCCAGGACACAACTACGAATATATGCGGAGTGAATCTCTTCCAGGAGACAGGGTGAGATCTGGTCAGTACGAACGTGACCTGAGAACGTCTGATGAGGAATATGCCTGGTCTGTTTCACACATGGAGTATGATAGATCTATGGCATACGAGGCACATGAACGTTTTATCCGTGATCATAGGTCAGCACACCCCGGGTCATCACATTACCCTACATATCCTAGGTCACCTGAAAGCCCCACTTCATCACGTGTTTCTGAAAGTCTTTGGTCGTCATTCTTACCTGAAAGTCCTAGGTCAGCATACTTTCCTGAAAGTCCCAGGTCAGCATACTTTCCTGAAAGTCCCAGGTCAGCATATTTTCCTGAAAGTCCAAGGTCAGCATATTTTCCTGAAAGTCCTAGATCTCCATACTTACCTGAAGGAGATATGTCACCACACTTTCCATAAAATCCTAAGCTATCACTCTCCTGAAAGTCCGAAGTCATCATACCAAATGATCCTAAGTTAGCATACTTTCCCGAAAATCCAAGATCACCTCATTATCCTGAAAGTCTTAGTCGTCATATATATTTTTTTCCCATTAATCCTATGTCAGCATCTTTCGTGAAGGGCCAAGATCACCACATTTTTTGCAAAAAGTCCTAGGTGACAAGTCCATCCTGAAAGTCCAAAGTCGCCATACTAACTTGGTTATGCTAGAACTTAACTCCTCACATTATCACATGGGTGAAATAATGCATTTCATTTTTTATCATGAAGTTAATTATGAAATTTATAACCACATATCAATATATTTAGATGACAACAACAGTCGATAAACTATCTATTGAAAATTCACTTAGTCTATTCCAGTACTGCCAACCCTTGCGTGTCTGCCCAATACT
>BOPN01001275.1:202500-205000 GCA_017312705.2 Penaeus japonicus
TGTATGTGTATATGTATATGTATATATATATATGTGTGTGTGTGTGTGTGTGTGTGTGTGTGTGTGTGTGTGAGTGTCTGTATGCGTGTGTATGTGTGTGTGTGTGTGTGCGGGAGTGTCTGTATGCGTGTGTATGTGTGTGTATGTGTGTGTGTGTGTGTCTGTCTCTGTGTGTCTGTGTGTAAATGTGTGCGTGTGTGTGTGTATAAAATATAACTAAAGTTATATCTAAGCTTGAGTCTCATTCACAATGGAGGTCTAACCAAGGCGGTTGTATTATACATGATCTTCAATTTTCTGTCAACTAAAGCAAATAATCCAAATGGAGTGAGTAACAATGACTATTTGCAACATTGTAAAGATCATTAATATTGTTTTCATTATCATCGGTGTCCTTATTATTGTTGTTATTATCATCATTATGATAATAATCATCATTATTATTATCATTATTATAATTATCAACATAAGCTTTATTAATTGCTACTACCATTATAAACATTATAGTTGTTTGTAGTAATAGTAGTAGTATCATTATAATTTTGATTATGATTATCATTATGATTATTATTGTCATTATCGTTATCATCACCACTATCGTCAGTATCATTTTCGTTTTATTATCATTATTATCATTATCATTATCAATAGTGTCATTATTGACATTAACATTATCATGCTTATTTCCATATTATCATCATTGTCATTATCATAATCATCATTATCGTGAATATTATTATACTATGATTATTATTATCATCCTAGTAATTATTTTCATTCTACTTTGTTTTGTTCTTATCATTATCATTATCGTCATTATCATCATCATCATCATTACCATTATTAACAACATATCATCTTTGTTGTCATTAATATGTTTATAAAATACTAATATTATTATCATTATCGTTATTATTGTTGTTATTAATGATTATTTTTGTTGCTATGATTGTTTCACAATTATTATTATCAGTATCGTATGTTTTTTTTATCGTTTTTGTTATTAAATTGTTATCATCATTATCATCTTTATTAATAATACTTCTGCTGTTATAGTCGTCAATATAATAGCAACAAAAAAAGATAACAATTCGGATAAGAATTACTACAAACAACAAACAAACAACAATAGCAACAAAGTTTTAAATGTGTTTTTTTCAGGTCTTACTCGTATCTATATAATTATAACAGTAGGCCTAAGGGGCGTGTTTAATTTTTCAAAGTGATTTCCTTCATCGTTATAGAAAAAAAAAAAAAAAAATCTGGTTCAGTTAGTTTTATGTCATATATAAATCTTTCCCGTCTTTCACACCAACATATAAATTAAAAGTGTTATAAAATACAGATACAGAAGTAATATAAGATATGATATAAAATACAGAAGTGATATGTACAGTAGGGTATTTCAATAATTGGTGATTTTTGAAAAATCCTTCAAATTCACGGAGACTGTTCAGAAGTAGGCTCCATTTATTTTTTCTTGACTAGTGATACCATTTTTATTTGTTTTTATCAATATTTACCTATTGCACTTTTTACTCAAAGATACTAAAAATACGATTAAATAATTAGTTTAGTCTGGGGTGAAATTACCCGTTTTCTATATTTTCTTCGTCATTTTAGCAGTAATTACTTAACGATGTATTCAAATTATGTTGATTTATTCAATCGTGTATAGTATAATTTTAACTTTTAAGAGTATTTTTTCTATAATTAAGCATAATATAACACATTGTGAAAGTATATTACAAATTAGAAACGTATCTTTTATTGGCAATATCTATAACATGCAACAACTTCTCACATATATTATATTACCCTATCCACATTTCCTTTCAATCTCTTCCGCAATTACCGTATATTTGATATAGAGACAAGGGTATTGATGTCCCAGGACCGCTTCATGTCTCCAATCAGTCTTTCACAATGCTGATTATGGCCGGGAATTAGCATATCTTATTCATATCTTCCCGTATATGATAGAACAAAGGGGAACTAAACACTCTTTCCGAAAAACCTGGGACATTCACAAAATTGTCTGTGCTGAGGTTGCATAACTTCTCATTGGAAAAATTGTACCGAATTCAGTCTTTCAGTTTGACTGTAGTTTGTATATCCAGCTTTTTTCCAATCCATTTTCAACATACCAAATACCTCATGCATGCAGTCAGCATCGTGAGAGAGTGGCATGAAAATAATATCTGTGTTATGCAGATATCTACTGATGGATGCAAAGTAGGATTTGTCAAACCCTAATCTGATCCCTACTTCTGAACATATTTGAGATGCCCCAAATGCTGTGCAAGTATTGTCGGCCCGGTGCTGATGACAGCTTTTCGCCAGCAAAGAAATGGATCTTGGAGAACTCGAAGACCCTTTGATAACAGTAGAGGTTCTTTGCAATGTCCTCAAGCATCTAATAAGATTGTCTTTCAAGCCAACTTTTGTCTGGGATGGCAAATCAGCATTTTCAATACTTTATAATTTATCAAGTACAACA
>BOPN01001275.1:217500-230000 GCA_017312705.2 Penaeus japonicus
AGTTAAAAATAAGTGGTGCATTCGTTACCAAAATTTCATCTATAGAATCTCCTTCTGCCAGCTTTACACTTTCTGGATGTAATTTGCCCTGAACCATTGTACAAAAGATTTTCTGATAATGGCCTGGAAATGAGAATTCCTTTGTGAAATTAACAAACTGGATACTGCTTTTGTCCTTGGTCAAAGGTGCTGCAACCACAACAAGGTCATAGATTTGAGGGCGAGGGGTCTCTTCTGTGACATCCACATTGTTGTTCAGGGAGCGTCTTTCGCCATAATAATCAGGTGTTTCTGCTTCAACTGAAGTGACCTACGAAGCACAATGACAATGTAATAAAATATTCAAAATTATATCATACATCACAAAATCATATAACTGAAACAACTTAACTGTACTAATCAATATACTTTCTCAAGATTCTGAAATAGTATTTACTGCAACACTCACAATAAAACCTCCTTCTTCATTGAGCCCAATTTCTTTAACCTCGCGTCTGAGTAACGTGGCCCGAGAGTGTTTCAGAAGTTCCTCGGGCACACGCTTGTTTCCTCCCATTACAGCCCATAAGTCGGGGTCAGCCCCAGCTACAGCTATTGCTCCTTAAAGAGAAAAGAAAGGAAGATGATCAGACATTGCCATATATATTTCTCTATGTATCCCTAGACATATTTAAAGAGTAACTGAGATCCTACAAATGCTTAACTAAGGTAATTATTTCATATTTTCATAATTTCCTTTAGAAAAATACAATACAAGTTTTAGGATTTACATTATCACTTATGACAAAAGACAAATATTGATCATAAAACTTTAGGAGTTTGTCAAAGAAATCTTATTCAGTTTTCCCATAATTTATGAGCATTTTATTCATGAGTAATATGAACTTCAGCAATTTACTCACACTCATGAGAAACAACCTGAGATTCAAAACCCTCAACATGAGGATATCAAATTTGTCTCAAGTATACATGTATTCACTTTACAAAGACAATTTCATGAATGCATTACTCTTGCAAAGAAGGGGAAAACAGTATACAATATAATCAGAATATGTAAAGACATCTTACAACACCTACCAACAAAAGCATGTAAATCTGCAGTCTGTCCATAGTTGCACTTTGTTACCGCCGTGACTAGCTCATTTATGATGAGATCCTGAAAACCCAATTTTCTAAACCAATCCCCCATTGAAAAATGAGTCATCTCAAGGAAGCTTGGATCCAGAGCATGGAGTAAATCGCTTACATTGCGAAAAGCTTGGCCTGCAGCCTGTAGATCATAGATCCTGGGGAAAAAATACGAAGGAAATTAGGTAAACAATAACACCAGTTTAAAAATGTATAGAAGAAATGTATCTCTAGCTATTCTACCTTACTGTTAAAGGCTATAGTGGTATATAATGCTAAGGATTTCTACAAACTAACAAGCCATCCATGTTTTTCTATTTTTTTTCTTCATTGTCTTTTCCTTTTTCCTTTTGAACATATTTTTTGTCATTTAACTGGTTAGAGTTCATGAGGCAAAAAAAAATATTATATATGATAAAGTGGTACTTTATTACAACTTTCAAAATTAAATGTCTCAAGTTATAAGTTGGTGGATAAAATCTTCCTGATATCAGAGAGTTAACTTATAAAAAGTAAAAATTTATCATCTATCTCTTTGATTGGACGTGTGGGGTTTGGATTGCATGTTTGAGTCCATGGGACATTCTGTAATGGACAGGTTTGGCTCCTATAACCCTCTTGTGCACTTATAAAAGTATCTATATTGCTTATCTACTATTCTGTGGAGGTAAGTGATGTATATGTTGCGACAATACACTTAAATATTTGTCACAAAATAAAGATCACAAAAGAGTGAATAAGAAAATTTTCTAATGAGTGAATAAAATTTCCATAACAATTCAATGGTGAATGACACTAAAACACTAAGAACTGGAACATGATCCCTAATCCTGGCTTATCTATCACTAATCTAAGATGACAGTAGTGTTTCCAAATAGTCACTAAACTTAAAAACACTTATCAACAGGATGCTGAAGTTGAGGCCCTACTATACACTGGCTGCCAATCAATGAATCAAACTAAGAAATCAATATGAGTAAAGAACCTAGGTAGCACCTCATGGACGAATTTTTACAAAAGATCTGAATCAAATCATACTATGTAGAGCAATGCAATATGCACTTGTTAAAAGAAATTACACAGGCTCTAAGACAAATGATGCTCACCTATTAAACTTCTTCAACATGTCCTGGTTCTCACTACGAAGGCGGTACGCATCCCAACCATACCTCCACATCAATTTGACGACATTTACCAAGGACCAGGAACTGTCTCTGAATACGTATTCCTCACCGTTGAAGAGTCCCATTCGGCTACCACCACATTCTTCTTTCTTTGGGAGGCCTTTTGAAGGGGACGCTCATTTTAGATTCGGAATTTTTGGTGATGAAAAGGATGAGGCTTCTATTAGCATAACATAAATCATGATATTTCTATTATGCAATTTTTTTTCTATTATATATTTTTTTCTATGATTTCAATTATTTCTATTAGTTATCATTTCTATTGAATATTTATTTCATATACTTATTTTCAGGGGAGTACAAAATTGAGAACTTCCTACAAGCATTTAGCATATCTCTATCCTTAATTGTTTTGAGAATATTCTAGAAACAATACAAACAAAATCATTCAAACATTGTATTGGAGCTCACATAAACACACAAAAAAATATTTCTAAAATAAGAATATTACTTATTTATGCACATATACAAAACAGAATTTTGCTCTCCTTTTTTTCTCTCTCAATGTAGCAATATCATTCCTATGAGCACTTTTGCATATTTTCTGATCCCTTCCACATTGCAGAGACTGACAACATTAACAGATTCTCACACCTTCATTTCCTATATCACAGAACTTTAATCAAACAAGAAAAACGAAACAGTTTCAAAAGAAAACTCCTCTCTTACCGAATTTCTTGGCAAACTCCACCATGTATCTATTGCCTGGGTGAATAATACTGCCACCAATCTCGTAAGTGTGTCCTGCAATCGGGAGAACAGCCAAACGTCCCCCGACCGTGTGTGGTTCGTAGAGATCAAGGATAATGTCGTCCCCAAAATGCTGCTGCAGGAAATATGCTGCTGCTGTTCCTCCAATTCCTCCTCCAATAACAGCTGTAAATATGTAGTAATAAATGTAAAAAATTGATAGTCACTTACTCCCCTTGTTTAATAAATATCATATCAACAGATAATAAGATACATCTGGACTAACATCTACAAACATGCAATGACATTCTCTATGCATATTCTTACTCTAACATCTATTTCTACTTTTACTCTTACTTATTCTGTCACATTTATAAGTTTAGCTATATCATTCATACTCTTACTCTCTCTTACTCTTGCAATTATTCTTACTCTCACTCTTACTCTCACTCTTACTCTCAGTCTCCCTCTTACTCTCACTCTTGCAATTGTTCTCACTCTTACTCTTGTCCTTATCAATACTCTCAATCTTATCATGAACAAATCTGAGAGAGCTATCAATAAAACACATAAGGAATAGCAACGAAAATCAACCGCCTACCTATTCTTGCAGGCTGGGATACATCATTAGGACCTCCTTCATGACTCCACGATGACACATGCCGCAAGACACATAATGTCATGAGCCTTCTTGCCCAATACATCTTTGTGTTTTTCTGGAAAGAAATCATGATGAAAAAAAAGATATTTGTGTTGAAGTGTTCTTGGCATTATCTGTATTTCTAACTTAATTGTGAAATGTAAGTTATCAGAATGCATATATAACTTATCCCTTTTAAATAATTCCTTTTTTATATATTCTAAATATCACTTTTTAAGAAGTTATACAAAAACTTATAGCATTCTTATTCCATCAAATATCTATAACCAACTCAAATATACTTTTACAGTAAAACCCATCAAATTTACTTAGAAAATAGAATACAAATATAGAAATAAACTGTAAACAGAAGCATATTTTATACAATAAATCACAAAAAACATTAGCAAATTCTGCCAAACCCACAGATCTGCCTACATGCCAGTATATCCCAAAAATAAATTAGAAAAAAACAATTGTTTATTAGACAAACCAAAAGTAATATCTGGGATTTGTTTCTAAATATTCTCCATCATAATAGTTCATCTCGTATCAAATTTAAGACTTTACTGGAAGCAAGGTAACCCTTTAGAAAATCTAAGCAGTCAAAAATCTAATAATAATGAATTATGGAGTAATTTGATTATTTTTTTTATGTAGAATTTCCTTTTATTTTGCATTCAGTATTCTCTTCTCATAGCCCAAATATTGCATAGCAATGCTGTTAAGAAACATATCTATAATATTTGTATTTTATTTGCATGTGTATATCTGAAATAAAATTACATAGTTATTCCTAATTACTAATATCACCATTAGGATCATAATTACTGTGATTCCATTACCGTAATTACAGCATTATCATTAACAGCTGTAATAATGCTGTAAAATTTACATTAACGAATATTGGTGCAAACTGCGAAACTAAGCAAATCATCACTGTAGGGTATCAAAATCATTTTTGGTCTATCATTACAAAAAATCTATTAAAATTGCCATATCTAGCTGTCATTTACAGTCTGATTGGTTTCCTTGCCTGTTAGCAAGACAGCAAAGACCAACACCTATATACTGGCAAGACAAAGCTTATATACCTCCTTTGCAATTAATCATTAAATATGGGAGGAGTCTAAACTCTAGCTTCCATATATGAGGCTGAGATTTGTTGGCCTTTGCCATTGTACAGAGCACAGAGGCCACAGCAGTTGCTTGATATCACAGCAAATGTTGTGTGAATCTGATTAAAACATAGCCATCATAATTACAAGAAACAATCCTATTCTGATTACCACTAGAAACATCATAAAAACATATACTAAAATCCTATTCAGATTTTAAATACTGAGCAATTCCCAGATTTTAAAAACTGAACAATTCCAGATAAATAAAATCTATATCATATGATATATCTACATCCTAAAAATAATGAATCTAAAATCTTATATTAATCAACATTTTTAAGTTGTTCCTTGTTTTATATACTGTACATCAGTACCTTTTGAAGGTATTACTGAGATTTCTGTATAGATGGTCTAAATCAAACTAAAAAAGCTTAATACTTATTAATACAATGATCTATGGAATCAACTTCTTCCAATTCATCAACACGGGAACACAAATTATTAACTTCTTTTCCTATATATATGTATAACAACTTCGTATTCTATTAAGGAAAATGCATCTAATGTAATGTCACTTACAGTAAGACTGCTACTTGTAAAAATGGAAACTATAATCTCTTCTCAAGCAACTGCATCACCTTATTCCAAATCAATACAAAGATAAGCAAATAAAACTCAGTATTAAAAAGAAAAAAAAATTGTTACCAAATCAACGACGTAAACAATCAATTTCTCTCCTGTTGTTATGGCAACGAACCGTCACCATAAACAACGTGATTAAACATTCCCTTTGAACTGATGAACATTAGAAGAGCTAAAATAATCTTCTCACCTTGATAAATAAGCTCTGTGGAATGTTAATAAATTAGGAATAGGTGTTATCAGCTGGACGTCAGTGTCAATGGCTCATATTCTGTGGCGCCGGCTGTTGCCAACGCGTGGTTTTCTGCAGTGATTTGTTGCAACTATAAAGAATGATCAACATTTTGCAATTGATGAGTAAGGGTGAAGGGATTGCCGATTACCATATGTTGGGAGTTTTATACTATTTTAATATGTCCCTGGTTCTATCGGAATGGGGTTGTTAGGTAGTATGATTTTTTTAAATGTTTGATTAGATGTGAATGTGATATTATATATATATATATATATATATATATATATATATATATATATATATATGTATGTATGTATGTATGTATGTATGTATATATATGTAGTGTAGGAGATTTGAGAGACGAAAGACGGAGACATAACAACCAAGGGAAATAGTTTCGATTCACCAAGTCATTTCTACCACACTCACTGTATATAAACACGCATACGCACATGTATACACAAGCACACGCTCACGCACAAGTACAAGCACACGCACACGCACACGCACAAGCACACACATACATACATACACACACACACACACACACACAAACACACACACACACACACACACACACACACACACACACACACACACACAAGAAAGTGATACTATACGTCTGTAGTAGTTGTTTGAAATAACTTTCTACAACAAACAATCCTTACGCTAACAAGAGAAGAATAAGTCGATTCTCTCTCTTCTCCTATCTCTTCTATGAATCACATACACACATGCACACGCACACGCACACGCACACGCACACGCGCACACACACACACACACACACACACACACACACACACACACACACACACACACACACACACATATATATATATATATATATATATATATATATATATATATATATATATATATATATATGCTTATCATATAGGATCATATGAAGAATCTCCCCCCAACACATATATCAAAATATATCATAAAAGGATTAAAGGAGACGACAGCATGACTGCATACTAACTGCATATACTGGGAAGCAAAATGAGTAACAAGTAAGTACATGTACATATAATGTTGCAGAGGGTGCTGGAGGGCATTGGGTACAAACCCTCATATGCAGTCATGGAGAAGCGGTCACGAAATAGGCCCAGATTTAGAATTTACTAAGTATTTCTGTTTTTTTTTTTTTTTTTTTTTTTTTTTTGGGGGGGCTCCTTCACAGAAATTATATTACACGGCAAAAGAAAAAAATAATAATTAACTGCATTTCTTTGGGAACCTTTTGGTTAGGCTCCGAAGAACACGCCTACTTTATTATCGTAAGAATAAGACCATTTTTTTCAGAAAGTTTGTGATAACGGCCATTGTGGGATGAATCACTCGTCATCAGATAATATGCAGTGTTGTGGTGCCCTTATCTCTTTGAATTATGCATCACTGTTAATTTTTCTTTGTTATACTGCTAGTCACACTAAATAAGAGCCAAAAATTACGCCTTATTCAGTTCTCTGTTTCTATTCACGATCATCAAAAAAAAAAAAAAAAAAAAAAAAAAAAAAAAAAAAAAAAAAAAAAAAAAAAAAAAAAAAAAAAAAGTTTAATAATGAATCACACTCAATAAAAAGGTATAACAGTATGTAAGAACTATGTCAAAAACTAACTCCTGGTAAATATGTTTTTATCCCTTGTATATAATCCTCCCAGTCTGTAGCAAATCACCAGATTTACAGGTCCCGTGTTACATTTAATTTGGGATTGGTAAGTCTTAAGTCACATTTATGCATCAGGCTATAATATATACAAAAATATATACTTTTTATACTTGGCATCTGCAAAAAATGAACTAATTCACTAATCTGTATCATCCTGTGACACTATATAGTAGACATAGGCTTAGTTTTTCGTGGTTCTCATATAATTCTTTATTAGTCTTCCTATTTCCTGATGCATTTCAACTCACACTCACTGTGTTCGTGATTTTTATATTAAAACTACCATGATTACTAGTGTTTGTTGTTGTTTTTATTGAGGAAGTCCTCTGACAGGTGAAGCCCGGAGCAATTCCTCCCTTGCCTTCCCTCCCCCTTACAAATCAACTTTGGTCACCCAACATGAATTTTTGTAGACGGATATGAATAATCTCGCTTGCAGCCTTGTATCACATTGATATGTGACTTGTGTTTATTCCAGTTGGATTCAGTAACCTGAGTGTGGACACCTGTTTACGGATCTAAAGAATTAGCGAATGGTTTACCGTGACTATTGTTTAATGCCTTGTTTGCACTACTGATTGTATTATAGGCAGGAGTGTCCGCATTCCTTTTGTTCACAATCTCTTTAAATATTTTACTGGCGAGTTGCTGCAATTAATCATGCCAAATGTCTCCGTATTCCTAAACACTCATTTGATATCTCTTTCTCTTTCATTTGTCAGTCAGATCTTTTATTCACATTTTTAAAAAATCTTGAATTTTCCATTTCTAATTATACACTTATTTGCTTGTTATTTTTTTCCCATGTAATAGATTCTTTTGTCATAAGTTGTTTGTGGGTTATATGGGTGTGATTTATTTCCCTTTTTTGCAATGGTAATTCCACAATGAAATAACAAAATTGATGGATCTATGGTTTATTGAATAAATAAAAACCGAAATATATTGTAAAACACAATGAATATGTAATATATCAACTTTTGAATGAAAATATACATATCTTGAATCATACACAAACCATTATGTTCAATTTCTTTTCCAATTACATTTAAGTCAATTAGATCTGTAGTGATGAACAAAAAGAAGAATTTGTGGTATATAAGAAGTGATAAGACATAAGCAAACCATATCTAGTCAATATATTACTATATAGCATTTCAGCAAATTTTACTTGAGTATTATCCCAACATATCTTACTTCCAATAAATTTCACATCAACTAGCAAATAGTATGGTAATTGCTTATTTTAGTTGCTCTCGCTTCCTTGTTCACTAAATAATAAAACTAACATTTTCAGAATATGCCAGGCCTACAATATGTTTTCACACATTACCACTATTCAAATTAAAACATTAAGCATGGCAACATCCAGTATTTATCATTAATGGACATGAGAGGATGGGTAACAATGAAATACAAAATAAACTTTTAGAATTTTACTTTATATGTGGCCAGTAAATTTATTTGGAAGTCTAACAACCATAGGTTACCTAAATGCAAAACAAAGATTACAACAGTACATCATCATGATAATAATAATAAATAACAAGTCGGACACTGGAATAATAAGGCAAAATAGCTTTAGAGATGATGAAGAGCTTCCAGCAGTTCCCTCCCATACTGGGTTTTGGGAAACCACCTTCATAATAACTCAATTTCTCAACAGCTGGAGAATCCGAGCCTTGTACGTAGTCAAGGCCACACTCTCAACCAGCTACGAAAATTGATGATTCTTCCACCTCCTGAAGCTGAAGATTTGCTGCTCTAAAGTTCATGACTGGAGATAATCTCACACTTATCACAGAGTGTAGTTCTAAACCCCAACACTTAAAAATATGGAGAATCGTAATAACCTGAAACTTAGTACACTGCAAATTAATACGGTGACAGTCACTGTTAAGTATGCAGGCACTATCTCTTCTAAAATTAATAGCAAATGTTACATCTAAAAAGTATTGGTAAAAAGATTGCCAATTCAACTCTGTGGTGTTCAAATACAAATATCTCCAGTCAAGTTAGCTAAAGAGCAGCATTATCTAACCTCAGCAGCCCTGAGCACTCACATCCTTACCAGAACTTTTGGTTACGGACATTGTGGTGAAGTTCTGTAAAAAGGAAATAATAATAATAATAATAATAATAATAATAATAATAATAATAATAATAAATTGATTGAAAAAACAAGGTAACTTTTTTCAATTCTTTATATCAAGATAAAATATAATGCGAATGTGCTTAACAAAAAAAATAACGATCCTGTTTTTACATCAATAGATTAAGAAGTTTACTATTCCAACATGCAAGGAATCATTTCACTGGTTAATATTGACAAAGTAATATATCTACTTTTTGCAATTCTTTAAATCAACTAAAAAGTAACAATAATGCAATATTTACCTCTGCATCTGTAGGATGGATACCAATGAGGTTATCAAAGTCAGATTTCTTGGCATTAAGCTTGAGGCCAATGCTAAAGCCCTGAGTGATCTCTCCTGCATTAGGACCCAGCACATGGAACCCAACAACCTTCTCCTGTGGAAAGAAACATCAATTTAATGTCAATAACATATTTGCACATAAGCCACAGCTGAAACACACACAACAAAGAAAATATAAAAATAATCATATTCACAATACAATCTTCACCTAAACCAAACACTACTCACATCCTGGCTCTTGACGCAAATCAGTTTTGCATAGCAATCATTCTCAGGCCGATGAGCCACCGTGAACTCCAAGGGCTGATAATTGGTATGGTAAACCTCAATATCATCTTCGCCATACTTGGCAATTGCTGCTTCTTCTGAAAGTCCGCAGCATCCGTACTCCAGTGGGGTAAACACCGTCGTAGGCACATTTGTATAGTCAGTCGTCATTTTGCCATTTGCATATAACCGCTGCAAAAGGGTGCACATTCATGAATAAATATTATAAAATACTTTATCTTAAGTACCAAATATTTACAGAACTCTTTCAAATGAACTACATCCAAATATAGGATAGAAAGTCTAAACTTGTCAATATTAAGCATGCCATCCACCAACTTACCCTGGCAAGAAGCTTTCCAGCTTGAATGGCCACAGGGGTGAGTTCAAGACCACCTTCAATAACATCACCAACAGCATAGATATGCGGAACGGATGACTGTTCTTCTTCATTCACTATAATCTTTCCACTCCTGAGGATTACATAAGAAATAGTTTTATTTTGAGAAGAATTAAATGGAAATGATTTTCATCCAACTCATTTGTGTTCATAAAGAATATTTCTGTGCACAGCAGTTCCTAACTTAAGTTTTACTGCTTGTATTTTTCTTGAAATTTTACTTAGTTTAATTCTTTTTTTCTTTCTTTCTTTTTTAATCAATAACTTATTTTTTTTTTGCAAAGATTCAGTTAATGAACCATGTAAAAAGTGGCAAAATGCTAACTCACTTTGCAAGATTGACACTGGTATTTTCAAGTCCAATACCCTCAGTGCACGGATCGCGGCCAATGGCAACGATGACAGTGTTGTATTCACCCGTTATTTCTTCTTCTCCTTGCTGGGCAACAACCTTTAATTTTCCTGGTGTTCCTTCCTCGATCTGTCAAAACACAATCACTCTATTTACTTCAAGTAAATCATAACTACATCAGACATGCTGACCTAACACCATTCACTTGCATATAAATTATGAAGGTCTCACCAGGACAATCAAAATCTCATTCAAATCGGGTGTATGAAGTTTGTGCATTTTTTTACATATATATATTCATATGCATCTGTCTGTCTGTCTGTCTATTCTTTATCTAATTTGTTAAGAAACCACTTTCTCATCTAAAAGAGATGAGATGAAATGAAATGAAAACCTTCACAATCTACTAAAAAAATTAAAGACATATCTGTCTGAAACAAATTACAGCCATTTATCACTGAAAATTGTTCCAAAAATGCAAAAGAATACACAATACAAATTTAATTCTACAAAAGATATCAACAAACCTACTCAATTTCTAAATATCAACTATATAAAACAAAAACATATAAAAAACATATGTCCATATATATACACAAATGTTTACCATACTAACATACAAACATACAAGTGTACTTCTGTACTTTATGAATTATCTCCCTCACCTGTTCTACTGATTTTGGGACAGCACCACGGATGAACTTTACACCATTCTGCTCCATAAATACACCAATTCTATCTGCAATTTGCTGGTCAAAGCCACGTAACAAAATGGACCGCACCTGTATAAAAAAATAAGTGGGGAATTATTTAACTTGTCCAAATAAGAGTCAAACTAAGCAATTGCTATATTACTTTATTCAAAATTAACAAATCTCGTTCATTAATAAGTCGAGTAACACATAATATCTGGGGATCCTATGCCAAGTTCTCTAGAAATAGGTTTCCCCTGATGGTGAATCATGCTCCTTCTCGAAAGTATCCAAAATATGGTTGCAGTTACAATACAATCTCCCCCTGCATATCTCAGGTAAATAATCACCAAACAGATAAGTAAGCACATAATTAAAACAAGTAAAAACAATACATCCCTGTCTTTTAATGTAGGGAAAAAAAAAAAAAAAAAAAAAAAAAAAAAATCTACATCAAAAACAACGGGGGCTTACCATTACTGTTGTGTCATAACCCAGACCTGCCAGGAAGCCAGCACATTCAAGGGCAATGTAGGATGCCCCTATCAAAAGAGTTTTTCCTGGAGCATGGGGCAGGGAGAAAATGTCATCAGATGTAATGCAATGCTCTTTAGCTCCCGGAATGTCTGGATAGCGTGGACGGCCACCTGTGGCTACCATGAACTTGTCTGATGTTAGGGTTTTTTCCTTGCCACGTCTATCAACAGTCTGTAAGTTTGAAGGAATGAGTCAATCAAAGATTTGTTCTTCTTTTCCAGGAAGGAATAGAGGATGCAGAACAATAGTTTATGAATTACACAGTAAAATAAATATATGGCAGGAATTATTACACAATCTTTACTACATTTTCTTAATAAAACAATAGTAAAATCACACTGAACTTGGAGATTGAAGAATAATACTTAAAATGAAACCTCAAACAATTGTACGTACCTTGAGTGTGTGCTCGTCAACAAAAGTGGCATAAGCATTGAGGTAGTCAACCTTCTTTTCCCGAAGGGCAACACGGTACCCCCAGTTGAGTGAGCCAAT